>JARHVA010008629.1:0-70000 GCA_037957365.1 Torreya grandis
TTTTGAGTGAGGTATGACTGACGATTTACACTCTTTCACTCTATAAAATTCTACTTTGCCAAAATAAATGTTTGCATGTATTTCAGCATAATTTCTAGAGTATGAACACTCTTTTGTGTAATGCATTAACCCATTATAAACCCCAAGAAAAGAAATAATGCTATAACAATGTTGATAGATGTTTATTAGTTATTTATAGATTTTTAGTATTTAATAAATCCCAGGAACCAAATGTCATGACCATCCTTAGTAAACACTTATATATAGTTTTTTATCAGATTAACTATGTTTGTTAATAGCTTTATAACTTTCACCATTGAAATTAGTATTAGCACCTGCATACACTATACACAACCACCACTCCTTGTTATCTAATACTATTAAATAAAAACATATTGGATGGAATCACTATTATCTAACACTCCCTTGCTTTATGGAAATAAAATATTACATACCTTTCATTGAATTGATTGTGACATAGCTCAAATCAATGTTGTGACGTCTTAGAGTCTATATTGTAGCTTCCATTCATCTGTTAGAGTATGTATTTCTCATGTTTGCTAGTTATAACTATGTATTTCATCTTTTTTCTAGTTTGTCCTATGTGATACTTTATCCCACATTGCTTATTTAGGATAATTAATTTTTTTCCTTGCCTACTTACACAATGGACTCTTATTATATTAGCATTTCAATTTTTGAATTACTTTTTGACTTGCTTTGCTTTGCATCTCATTTCTCTATAGCTTCTTTGTGTGATGTTTCTACTGTTAACACTTTAGAATCTTGGGTGGAATGATTTTACTATTCCTAACATGGTACCATAGCTTTGAGGTCTTGTATCCATCCGTACTACTAATTTTTTTTCAGATACTTTCCTTACCACAACTATTTCTTCCCTTTCCATATTTTCTTGGTTTTTTAATCCTCTTTCAGATCTACAATAGCATTGAAAAGGTTTTTTGGCTGAATTTTTGAAGAAATTAAGTTTAAAGTCTTGGATCAAAGAAGAAAATCAACATTGGTGGATATCTAAGGCACTGAAGCATGCTTTGCTAAATTAGGGGTAGGTAGGTGCAAGGGGGGAGGGGGTATTTAATATGATCATTTGACAAGTTATCTTAGTTCTAATTTGTTCAATTTTTTGCATTCTTTTGGCTCTTTCATGATTCACTAGCATGGTTTATATTTCTGGTATTGATCATTGTAAGCCTTTAGCTACACACAATTATCATACATGGAGACCTCAAATGGAAATGATAATAAAATACAATGGATTACGGTCCTTAATGAATGAAACTCAACTATAGTTTACACAAGAGTTTAATTTTTTTTTCACCAATGCATGTTTGGTGAATGCATAGGTTTGATATGGACTTATGTGAGTGATAGTTTTATTATTTATTTAGATGGGTGTAATACTGCATTAAAAATATAGGTTAAGCTAAAGAGTTTATTTGGGAAATTATATCACTTAAGATCCATGTAGCTTCAAGCGGATCTTACTTCACTCAATTTTGATGACATTGCCTCAATTTTAAATTAACTCATTAAGTTTAAGAATTTGTTGACACAGTTGAAGTGGATTAGATGAGATAGGAAAGATGAAGAGTGTGTGTACTTGATTTTATCTAAATTGAGTGGTCTATTCTCAATATTTGATTCTAATTTTTATCTAGCATGGATGCCTTAGGTGCCACATCCAAGATGTCAGATTTAAATTTGTTTTTTGAGAGACTTACTAGGGAGGAATCCAAATTATCTTACCTTGAGCCTTCCACCTCTCAAAAAGCATTAGTAGAATCACATATGAAGATCAAGGGTAAAACAAAGAGTAAGAAGATGAACCCTCCTTGTCCATCTCAAATTCACCTAAGCCCAACACCAATACATCTCAACTTAATTCATCTTCCAAATCAAAAAATAAGTCTAACCTATCATGATTCTATTATTGAGGGGCTAGTCATGAAGAGTCTAGGTGTTTTAAGATAATTCAATCCATAGAGGATGTCATTAGGAAACACATGATTTATATCTACACTCCTCCATATCATGAGCATAGAAAAGCACTTAATATTGTTAGGAGAGCATAATCACCTCTTTTAGTTAGTAGGGTTCTAGATTTTGGTATTTTACACAATCTGACTATTTCCAAGGAGTCATTTTTATCTCTTGGTTTAAGTTCTTATTCTAACATTGAGGTAAGATATTCTTCCTTTATTTATATTAAGGGTAAGGGTGACATACAACTAGATGGTTATTGCATCACTGATACATTATATTTTTTAGACATTACAACTAATCTACTTTTAGTTTATCAGATTTGCCTTTCTGGACAGGGCAAGACAATGAATTTCACACCATAGGTTGTTCAATTATGAGCTTTGTTAGAGCCATAAATACTTATTTTCAAAGGGTGTTATTGATCATAGTTCTCAACTCTATTATTTTTATGGTTTTTTTGATACTCCTCCTTTAGGGTCAGTTTAGTTTCTCATGCATATTCTGAGAGTAGGCTTTGGCATTAGATATTTGTACACCTAAACTACATATATTTTGAAGCAATTAAGAACTCATAGTATGGTGGAGGGCCTGCCTAAAGATTCATGTCTTGATGGAGTTTGCCATGATTGTGTATTAGGGAAACAAAACCAAGATTTGTTTCCTAAGGGTATGTCTACAAGAGTTTATTCACCACTGTAGCTTATACACAGTGATTTGATGGTCTTTCTTACTTCTTTTAATGGATTTAATTATGCACTTACCTTTATTGATAATTTTTCAAAGGTGTACTTGTGTTTATTTTTTCAAGTAAAAGAGTGATGTCTTTACTTAGATAAAATTCTTTAAGGCTTTGGTTGAGAAACAATCTTTTAGTTGCATAAAGAAGTTTTGTATAGATAATCAGGGGAGTAATTAAGTGAATATTTCTCTAAGTTTTTGGAAGCTCATGGTATTATTCAACAAAATTCTATTTCACATACTCTACAATAGAATAAATTAGTAGAATAAAATAATTGAACTTTGAAGGAGATGGCAAATTTCATGATGTATTCATGAGATTTGCCTCTTATCTTTTGGGTAGAGGTAGTTAATTGTGTGAAATAAATTCTAAACTATACACCACACAAATCTCTTTAGTATTTGACTCTAAAAGAGGCTTGGTCTAGAACCAAGCCTAATGTCTCATTTTTTTGAGCCTTTGGAAGCCTTTCTGAGGCATTTGTGCAAAAGAATAAAAGGAAAGCATTAGATAAGAAGAGCAAACCTTTGATTTTTTAAGGTTATTTATAGGACATGAGAGCTTATCAACTTTTAGATCTTGATACTCATAATTTTAATTTTAAAATACATGTATAGTTAAATGAGCACTTCACATCTCATGACTCTTCATCTTCTTCCATGCCTTCTTTTAATTATTCATCACCTCCTCCAAGGATTCATTCTTTGTCGAGCTAGTTCAGGAGATTCTTGATGAGGATATAAAGGTTGAGGATCCTACTCATAATAATATGGCCACTATGCCTAGGTGGGCTTATACTATAGTTTCTAAGGTAACACCTCTCATATAAGATATTTCACCCACTTGACATAATGACTAGACTTTTATGTTAGGTATTCTCTAGGGATCTATGGTCTTTTTCATAGGCTCATGGGATATAGGAGTGGGATGATGCAATTACATATGAGTATTATTCATTGATGAAGAATCATTCTTTGGATTTGGTCACTCTTCCTAAGGGAGAATGTTTGTTAGGTGTAGGTGGATTTATCGAATTAAGTATGCAATTGATGGGCTCATTGATAAGTATAAGATACATCCTATTATAAAGGGGTTTTCATAGGTAAAAGGTATTGACTACTCTAAGACTTTTGTGCCCATTGCCAAGATGGATTTTATTTTAATTGTACTTTTTATTGTTGTATCATACGGTTGGCCAATGTATTAGATAAATTTTAAGAGTGATTTCATACATGGATAATTTCATGACAAAATATATATGGAGTATCCTGCTTACTTTTTTCAATATTCTTCCCTTATCTGTCAAGTTAGGTCTGTTTACGGTCTCAAATATCCCCCTCATGCTTGGTATGAGAAGATGGATTCATTTCTTCTCTCCATTGGCATTATTCACTAACACTTTGATCTCATAGTGTATATTCATCATATTAGGGATGTCATTATTATATTGGTATTATTTATTGATGATCTGCTTCTCAAAAGTAACTCCTCATCTCATATTTAGACTATTTAGCAAGCACTTTTAACATAGTTCAACATGAAAAATCTAGGTATTTTTAAATTCTTCCTTGGTTTACAAATTTCATAATTTGATACAAGGATTTATTTGAGCGAATAGAAGTATAACCTTGATCTTCTTTAGTGTTTTGGCATGGCTAATTATAATTTAAGACCTTCCTTTTAGTCTAGTGTAACTTTCACTGCCACTTGTACTACTCCACTTTGTGATCCTACATTATATCAACAAATGGTTTGGAGTCTTATGTATTTGAACCGTACTCAATCTAATATTTCATTTTTAGTTGGGATTGTACCTATGTTTGTAAATGACCCTTATAATAGTCATTGGTAAGATGCCAAGAAGATATTATGATATCTACAAGGCATTATTCATTTTGGATTACACTACACTAGGGGTTCTCCTCACTTCATTGGTACACTAATTTAAATTGGGCAGGTTCTCTTGATGACAAACATTCTAATTTTGGCTACATATTTTGTCTATATTTTTCACCTTTTTATTGGTTGTACAAGAAGCATTCCAATATTTCACTTTCATCTATAGAGGCTAAATATAGGGTAGTAGTTATAGCGAGTCAATAGAATCTTTGGTTTCATTAGTTATTTAAAGAGTTTTGCTTCACACAGGATTTATCCACTATACTTTAGTGTGGCAATCAAAGTATAATTTGCATGTCTCATATCCCAGATGAGCATCAGTAGACCAAGCATATTGAGGTACATTTACACTTAATTCATTATCATATTCAGGATGGATTTCTTAGCTTGAAGTACAATTTGACATAGAAGTAGATTACAAACATATCCATGAATCCTTTTGCATCACCATATTTCATTGAGTTGCATGGCATGCTTCAGGTTTCAGAAGTTATCCTTAAGGGGTTTTTGTGAGGACATATTCTTTTTTAATTTCATTGATACATATTGTACATGAGTACCTTATTAGGCCTAGTTGTTTGGACTCATACTGTGGATATGACACTATTTTATTTTTGGCTATTGTTATCCTCTAGCTTCACTTGAGGGATGGTGTTAGTGTATGTATTTATCATGTTTGCTAGTTATATCCATATATTTGATCCTCTTACTAGTTTATCTTATGTGAAGATTTATTCCACATAACTTAGTTAGGTTAGTTCTTTGTTTTGCCTTAGCTACTTATTTAAGGGTTTTCTATTGTACTAACATCTCATTTTATAAATAACATTTGATTTAATTTGCTTTGCATCTCATTTATCTGTAGCTTCTTTGTGTTATATTTTTATTGTTAACACTTCAAAATCTTGGGTTAGAATGCCTTTACCATTCCTAACATCATCCATGCTTCCAATATATTGATAGATAGAGTAATTAAATTATAATTAAGAACATACTAAAATGTCATTCTCACACCCCTAGAATAAAGGTAACATCATGCATAATATGCAAATAGTAAAATATTTCAAGGTGAGTTGTATGGTGACGATGAGTGGAAATGAAAATATATTTTAGGTGATGTCATATACTAGGGGGCCATATAAAAATATAATTATATATAATATAATATTGAATTTGATGAACATGTTATCAATTGCAAGACAAACATATTTCTTTGTAGTAACATATGCACAACCCTTAACCCAAGGTCTCTCTTGTATATTTCAGTTTTCCATGCTACCCAACATATTGACACATGAATAAATTACATCAAGTTTAAGAACATACATAAATTTGATGCTTAGACCCTTATAAAAAAGGTGGCCACAATTGGAGTTTATCTCTATAAATCCCTCATTTGTCCATATAAGAAGAAAAACATAAAATTTAAGGGAGCATTGATTATGAAAAAAATATTTTTGAAAGATTATTAAAATGAATATTATATTATTATGGCTTCACACTTCATGAAAAAAAGATGAAATGAGATTAATGATGATGGTTTTTTTTGTGATATACGATTACCAATTTACACTTTTTTTTGGACCAAAACCTTACTTTACCAAAATAGAAAATAACTAATATAAATACTATACATATAAATATTATATACTATAATATAATTTTATTAATATAAATATTTTCATACTATATATAATATAATAACATAATATAAACTATAATATTATTATATTACAACATAATATATTTAGTCACACAATATTATATAATTGTATGATTTTTATAATATCTACAACATAAATAATAATAAATAGCATTATTACATATATTATTTTAATACATAATTAATTTTGTATTACAATTATTTAATATAATATTATGTTTATACATAATATATTTTTAATATTAAAATAATAAATATATTTTTTAGATAAACATTAAAAGTTGCAGGGACCTTCATCCAAATAAAAATAAATAAAATAAAATAAACAAAAATTGGGTTGAAAAAAGTGGAATCTACAATTTTCCACTTACAAAAAGAAAACCCATAACCTCTTTTTAAAACTTTAAAAAAAAAACAAAAAAAAAAAACAAAAACAAAAACAAAAACAAATCATAACCTTAATTAAAAGAAAAAAGAAAAGAAAGAAAAAAAAAAACTTATCAAAGCCCAAACAGAAAACAAACCCCTTATCAATAACCATAACAAAATATGACACAAAATTATAGCAACGCTCTAGCACCTTCTCAGAGCATCTTAGACACAACAATCCCTATAAACCACAAGCAATGGACCCACTTCCTCTTCTCCAACAGAAAAGCCGAACTCCATCATTCCCTTTCACTATTGAAGAATACCATGCACGAAACAGTGAATCAGACATGAAATATCATTAATAACCACTGGGTGACCTATCCCAAGGCCAAAGGAAACCACAATTGACATTTAGAGATGATACCAACCACTTGTCAAAGAGCCCAAAAAAACCAAACCTATAGTGCCACCAAACTCGATCGGTGCTTCCATTAGTAAAAGCTAATCAAGCAAACAAAAAATCTCCAAGAAACACCGATGCCACAACCCCTCTCCAACCGTCAAGACAGGCCCTAAATGTCTTGACCAGGGGACACCAAGACCCCGACCACTAGAGTTTGACTGGCAAGGGTTTAGATGGAATTTCCAATTAACCCTTAAAACCCCTCAATGTATGAGGAGGATGAAAGACCAGCTCAAGCTCTTTAAGACAACAAAAATCCAACTTAGGAAGGAAGCGCCATATCTCTAACAGAGAGCCTAGCCAAAAACAGCCACACCAAGCCAGGAAGTAGGGCAAGAAGAAGCATTCAGGATAGAAAAGAGAGAAATACCTTCCCATGGATCGGCAACCCACATGGAAGGCACTAAACCAAACCATCCACCCCTCCAAACACAAGATAGAGGAGAGCGATGGAGGAATTAAGGCGAAACATAAAAATAGAGAAAACCAGCAAACAACACATTTTACAAACATTGCAATCAGGAAACTTCATTGAGCCAAAGAAACAATTGCCGCCACTTCTGGCCACCAAACGGTCTTTAAAACAAGGGGATATCATGGAAGTCGAATGCTGCATCACAGAGCCCACATGAACCAGGTTCACCGGAGCCACGCACAAATTTCTTGCCGTTCACTACTCTGCCGTACTATGTGAACAACTATGAGCATGGCAGGCATAGTCCAAAAATCCCAACGTTGAGGGCATAGCGGCCAGTCCTAAGCCAGAGATGCCGACCCCTAAAACCCTTTGTTCAACCGGAAGCAAAGCACGACCGCCCCTGCTGCCACTCTCCATCTCCATAGGGTAAGGCGGCTGAGAAGTTGCCCTGATCTTCTCCCGCGCTTCATGCTTCAAAAATTCACTGCAAGCACTGCCTAACAATCTCCATCGGTCCACACAAACTTTCCATGTATTCCGTTCGTTGCTCGACGTCCGTCTCCATCCTGTCCCAATAATCCGTCTCCATCCTGTCCCAATAATTCTGTGTTTGAGAGAAAATAGTAAATATTATTAATAATATAATATTACTTATAATAACTATTATATATAATATAAAAAATTATATATATATATATATATATATATATATATATATATATATATATATATATATAATTATATATTACATTAAATATTATACATAAATATATAATACTTCATATAATAATTTCTAGTCTATTATATATATCTTGTATAGTTTAATAGTGACATGTTACAAGGGTTTGTGTAAGTATTTATATGAGTTTCTTTAAGCTCATTTTTTGAAATATTTTGTCATTGGTTTTTATCATCATTGTCTAATGTATTTTGAGATATTTAATCATTTTGATGATTTGTAAGGTTTTGCCTTTTTTCAACAGTTAATTATTACTCATTCATTATGAAATAGATTATTTCCTCTTCAAATAGCTCATTACCATATCACCATCATCTCCACCAGAAATATCAAATTATTGTTGTTTGAAATCATTTAGAAGATATAATAAATTTTAAACATCTATAAGTTTGAAGTGAATTATGACAACTGATTTACACTCTTTCAATTTAAAAAATTTCACTTTACCAAAAGTGAAAATTATGCTATCCCTTTAAACCTAACTTAAAAAATTACTAATTGCTCATATATATATATATATATATATATATATATATATATATATATAAACACACACATATACACACACACATATATATATATACACATACACACACACACACATACATACATAAAAAGGCAGAAAGGATATATATATATATATATATATATATATATATATATATATATATATGTGGTAGCTTTTTTTTAATAACTTTTATTATGCATTAAGTAGCTTAAAATCTTAATCGAAATAATCTTATCAAAACAATTAAATCTCATTCAATTTTAAAAACAAGAATTAAATCTCATCCAATTCTAATAATATTCATTATTTATTAATGATTCTTCCTTTCATATGAGGTACCTTTTTTTCATAGCCTTTATTATTATACATTAAGTAGATAAAAATATTAATCAAAATAATCTTATCAAAATAATTAAATTTCATCCAATTTTAAAGAAAATAATTAAATCTCATCTAGTTCTAATGATATTCATTGTTTTTATTTATTGATTATTTTCTTCATTATTCTTCTAAGAAGATATGAACTCCTTGAGCCCTTACAATTTAATCACTTCTTCATGTACATAGAATCTTTTTTATACTTTGGTTATTACTTTTTAAGCAGTTTCTTAAAGGTACAAGTCATGTTGGAAGAGATGTTATTTTATTTTATTTTTTCATTTTATATTATTTGTTTGAAGTGTTAAGCAATAATAATATGATATTTTTAATGGAGGTGATGATGGAAAATGAGGTAGTGTGTTCTTCTTTGTAAGGTGTGACAATGAACTCTATGAGGAGGAACATTTTATTTCATGATAAATTTGAGTAGTGGTGAAGTGATAGGAAAAGGCAAGGTCATACATATCATAAAATTGGTGAAATATTTCAAAAAGTGTTAGGCAATGATTTTGAGGGCAATAACAAAATATTTTAAGTGATGAACTAGAGGAAGCTCACATTACACATACAAACCTTAGATACACCTACAAATATCTGTAACATATAACTTTTATAATATATTATTATTTTATATAATTAATTATAAAATATTATATATTAATATACAATATTTAATATAATATTAAAATTAATAATTTGTATGTGTGTATTCACATAATTAAACTAACTATGATTTATATTAACATTTTAAAGGTAATTTTCAATAGATAACCATCATTAAAAAAATCATGTCAACAAGTTGAACATAAAATTTAGACCCAAGAAATAAACACAATTGTAATATATGTAAAAATCATTATCAATGGTTGGGAGAAATTTCATTTTACTCTTTTTTTTCCTTTTCATACATGATTTATAACACATGGATAAAATGGATCTCTTAATACTCTCCACTATTTTGATCCTTATTGATTAACAAGATAAATTACATAATCATTTATATTCATCCATGTATACGATTATATATAATAATACGTATGCATTAAAAAATCATTTATATCCATCTCCATATATACCTACATTATTTATTATTATTATTATTATTTAAAAAAATTATAAATATATAATATAATTATCAATTATGGATTTCGAATGATTGATGATAAATCAATTTACATTCTTTTAGAAAAATTAAAAAAATTATATCCTTTTAAACTTAACTTACACTTTTAAGAGAACTGATGATACTAAAATAAAAAAGAACCGTTTAAATCAAGCTCTGTAAAAGTAAATATTACATTTTAATATACTCCAAACATTTTATCATAAAACCTAAAACATGCAAAATTAAAAGAACAAAATATGCTATTGTCGTACTTTAGCACGTATTTCTATATCTTTTTATTTTATCATTTCCGTGGAAATACCATCGGTCATTCGCTTTCGCACTTCTTTAATGGCACTTAATCGTAAATTTGTATTTATGAAGAGTAGATGTTGATCTAATAAATTCATTATATTTATTCACTAGTCCACAAACCCTAGTGTTTGTTTGTGTCAATTATATGTTACATCGCTAAAGAGATCATGAAAGTGAAATGCATTTGGTGTCAGAATAATTTTTAATACGTTCAATAAAATTTTATTTCAAGCAATCCCTTAACTCTTTGGTTTTCGACGTCCTATTTTGTTTTCCCCTTGTATCTAGTAGGAAGGCTTTGCAGAGTATAATATCTATATTAATAGACAATCTAGGGCACCCACATGCTTCATCTAGTATCGTTGAGAATAATGGTAACCCTTTTTTATTTTGATGGGCAGGTATCAGGGCCTACGATTTCAAGTAAATTTCATAAGATCATAACCGAAACAACGATAAAAAATTTACTACACATTTCTTTACAGAAACCTATTTAAACAGATAGGGGATTGTGGAAACATATAATTTTTAATAAGAATTATTGGTCATGGTTATATATATCTATGCAGGTCATTTTGGTTGGACACAATGTTGATGGCTACAATTTTGAAATTAACCGTGGATCAATTCATACTGGTTGTACACAATGTTGGTGACTACAATTTGAGTTTAATCATGGAACAATTTTACATGGAACAATTTCCATGTAAAATTATTTGTTGTTATAATCGTTATTGCCTTCATGATCCTCAGCGAAACACATTTCTCTCATAGTTTCAGAGAGGTATTAATCCTATTACTTCTACTGAACTAGATAGAAATCCAAACTCATATTTTTATTTCTCTAGAATGCAGCCTATGGATTACTCACGAGGTTGGCTAAAGTTGAGATGAAAACAATAAGGTAGCGTTCTTAATATATAGGGAAAGAAGAATCAGGGTGGAAAGGTCTTCACAATCCATACACTGATATTGAATTTAACTCATGTCATTCACAACGGCACTCACAACGGCACAGTAGATTCCTCTGACATATTATATTTGATGAGAAAATAGTGGTTAAATTGAACTATTTGACCGACATGAAAAGCAATCCAGATAGCAAGCATACAAAACAAGCTTTTATCCATACCTAACAATTATCAAACATCATCTTTACATGCATATGTTAATATAAGGAGGTGGCTCCTCAAGGAAACACCTCTAGCATAAATATAATGGCTTAAAGTTGATTCAAGAGCAACATAAATCAGGAATCAATATTAAGATGATGTTGATGCCAAGGTTCAGCACCGCATATCTTACTCTCCGATAAAATGTAAACATTATTTAAAATATATATAACCATAACTTTACGATGGAGACCATGATAACATATCTCATGGCTCACACATCGGAGAAAACTTGGGGATTTTTTATGTGGATAGATGTTCCCCTACTAGATTGAACCTCTGTTCCGTGCCTGCTATAAACGATCTCCATCACATTTACCTATTGTTGATGCATGGCACAATTTGGTCTGGTTTTATTGTCACGCCTAATGGTTGTTAGTGGCGGTGCGTTGGTCAGCCGATGACAAGGTGGTTGATATGCAGAAGCGACAAGTCACTAAAGTTCATCGGTACTTTGAATTTTGTTCGATACTAATGTTATGGAAACGTTATTGTTTTTTATTATTTTAAGAGAAAAAAATTATTTCTATTATTCAGTTTGATAGCTTTGCATGCATAAACTAGGGGTTGGCAATGAAACCATATTGAAGTCGGTTAAACTTGAATCAATTTGTATGCATAAGTGGGGTATGTATATGTATATGTATATGTATATGTATATGTATATGTATTAGTGTTAGTAATAAAATTGATAGATGGAAATTTTTGTGTGTGCGTGTGTGACTTTTGTAATGGAAAAATTTAATGGATGGGTGTCTTTATCATAATGGTGAAAAAGTGTGGATTTGCAAATGTGAGAGCTTTAAACCTGAGAATAATTTTTTGTTATGATTTGGTTTGTTGATTGTAGGTAATTCATTTTTAATTTAATTAATATGATAATCAATATTGAAAAGGGGTTTTTAATAGTGGGTTTCAAATATCGTATAAATTTGGTGTCTCAACATCAGTAGACTAGTAATAAAGTTTTCGGTAGAAAATATTTGTGTATTGTTGTCTTTATCATTGTACCATAAATTATAGACATTTTTTATTACTATTTTTATATTAGATATTTGTCCAAGAATATAGATATATTATTAAAAAAACATTTTTCTATCACATTGAATAAGCAAAACAGATGTTTCACTAGGCACAAACCCAAAATAAAGATTATAAATAAAAACTATAAAAATGGTAGAGAGAACTATGCATATATATTTCCCATAAAAAACCTTATCAATAAAAAACTATCTAAAACCTATTTCTAATGTCTATTGCATCTGCACCTAAAGGCATGAAGGTCCTTAACTAAGGTTCAATAGCTTGTTCAAGATGAGTTTGAAGATATGGAAGGAAGTCAAATCAATAAAGTTAATCAATATATTTTTATGTTAGTTATTCATTGGTGGGAAGGATTTGAAAAAACTACTTTTTTTTTTAGGTTATGCATAGTGAGACATTCATTTTTCCTATTCCATGTAATGGTTATGAATGCATAGACCAAAGGTTATATGTGCAACCATTGCAAAGTGGATTAAGCTTGAGACATTTTTCTGCATGAGTGGAGCAAGAATATTTTAAATGTGTGGGTTTTATTTTTGTCATTGATATAATTATTTTATTTTGTAGTGATATTTCTTGTAGAAAATGTTTTTGGATGGGTGTCTCTATTTGTATAATGCAAATCATGTGTTTTCGAAAGTCAGAGCTATAAACATAAAAATGATATTTGTTTGCAATTTGGTTTTTTTGTAATTGGTAATAAAATCTTTTCTTGGATCTTTAAGATGGTAATGGAGGTTGAAAATAGAATTTAGATAGTTTTTTCATGTCATTGTGGGTTTGAAGCATCATGTACTTTAGATAGCTCAGCATGCATAAACTATAGTTTGGGTATGTAGTAATTTCCAAGTATTTTTTAATATTTATAATGGTTGGGGAAGAAATAATGTGTATAGTTGTCTCTATCATTATGGTGGAAAGAAAAAACAATTATTTTAGTTTTCACACAGTAAAACTTTTATTTTGGTGATACCGAAGGGCTATATTTTTTATAGGTCTTCCCACATGGACTATGGATTAGTTATGAAACCATTGCAAGATGGGTTAAGATTGAATCATTTTATCTATGTTAATTTGAATGGAATAATTTTTATAGGTGTTTTCTTAGTGGCATTTATATGTATTTTTTTTATAATAGGGTTTGTGATGGAAAATGTCTATGGATGGTTGCCACTGTAATTATTTTTGGTTATGATTCAGTATGTTATCCATTGGTAATGCAATATTTTTTTAAATGGGTTTCAAACATCATGTAATATTTATATATCGCCATGTATAGAATAGATTTTGGTCATTTAGTTAATATTAGGTCATTTTTAAATAAGGTTTGTAGTGGACAATATCTATGTAAAGTTGTCTATGTCATTATAGTAGATAAGCTAAATGATTTCTATTTGTGATTTAATATGATATCCAATTGTAATGTACTAAGTTTTATTATTTAAAATGAAATTAGAGATTGACAAGGGGTTTTAAATACTTTTTCATATCTTTTTGTGTTTGAAAGTTATGTAGATTTGATAGGTCAACATTTATATACTAGTGTTTAGGCATCTAGATATTTTCAACAATTTTTTTTAAAGGGTTATGATAAGAAAATATTTTTTCATAGCTCAATCTAGTTTTGGTCGAAAGGCTTGGGTCATAAGATTGAGAACCATATAAATCAATTTTTTTTTTTTAACTTCTTAAGATGATAGCGGAAATTGAGAAGCATTTGAGATAGTTTATTTCTCCTAGTCAACAACCTAGCCTGACATATACATAAGGTTGATAGGTGAATAAATTTAATTAATGAGTATTTTGCATTGCTAAAAAGTAGGTGAGACATGTAGAAGGTTTAAGAGTGAATAAATTTAATTAATTATAAATTTTTTTACACATAATAAAAAAAATTAGTTTTCTTATTCAATGGAATAATGTAGTCATTTTTAAAAATAAATTTGTATTAATAAACCAAATATTGAGTATGCAACCATTGTGAGGTGGGTCAAACTTAAACTAGTTTCTTTATGTGAGTGAAATAATAACATTTTGTTTGTCTAAATTATATTTCTAATTTTGTTAAATTTTTATTATTTTTTATAAAGTCTACATGTGAAAATATTTTTAGATAGTTATTTGTATCCTTGTCGTAAAAAGTGTCAGTTTTTTTATGTTGAGAGTCATAATCCTTGAAATGATTTATGGTTACTATTTTATTTTTTTATTGTTGGTAATTCATTATTATTTAGCATATAATAGTGTTTATGTATTTTTTTAATATTGTAAAACTTTTAAATTTTTTAAAATATAAGAGTAGGTTGTGCGTTTGACATTGATATCAATTTTTACTACGAGGTTTAAGATGGAAAATATGTGTGGATGGTTGTATTTTTCCTCATGGGGGAAAGATTTATTTTTTAATGGTTATAGATATAAATATTAAAATGGTCTATTTTTTTCATCATTTGTAAGTTTGATGTGCAAAAGCTATTTTTTTTCCCACAATGAAACATTCATTTTGGTTGTTGAATGGGATAGTGAACTCAAAAATTTGTTAAATTTAATAACATAAATCCCTTCTATATCTGCTACCTAGTCTTTGATAGGTCAGTTAAGCCCCATCAGTAATTATTTTTCAGCTACAATGTGAGAAAACCAAATTATTCCATACATTAGTAGCAAGGGAATTTAATTATTTTCATTCTCCAACTTCATATTTGGCATGTTGATTAGTTTCGGAGTGGATGGCTCAATATGGTAGGTCATATGGGTTTGATTTTTTTTTCCAAATGAGGTTTAGTATTTTATATACATGCAATAACCATATACTTTCAAATATCATGTTACATGAGGCATGCTTATATAATTGGATAGTATTGGTGAATGAAAATAATTAGGAATGCACTTGAAAGACACCTCTAACAAGTTCGATCTAATTAGAGGTACATAAGAAACTGATTACTATTAAATTCATATTTATTTGAGATATGCTTGCATAAACTATTTTTATCCCATTTATTTAATCATGCATAATGGAATATTAGTTTTGTAATTCTCGGTTATTGAGTGTATAGTGTTTTATTTGTTCCAAGTGTCTACATATTTGTGAAACATGGTTGCTCAACTTTGTGATTTTTGGGGTGTTTCCTCCTACAAAGAAATAAAACTAAGGTGTTATATTAAAGTTATTTTATCAAAAATAGGAATAATGAAAAAATAACCCTTTAATTAAATAGAAACTAATAGATTAGAAGTTAAATACAGATTGGTAAAATATACAAAAAATTACATCTCAACAATAATGAGTAGACATGTGAGATATAAAAGTCAAAATAAATAAATACAAGATGGTAAAGAAAGAATTAACTTTTTATCCCACTTTCTTAATCTATATGGACTGATTTTATGATCTAAATTTATGGGACGCAATTTACTCATTTCTATGATTGATAATTATTTATGTTATGGGACAAAACTAACTAGAAGAAGACAATACCAATAGTTGATATTAAACCCTATGGGTTGATATTGACCATATGAATATCAGTTATTTTAAATTTATTATTCTTTCTATAATGTTGTTTTCTTCCTTGTTAGCCTTTTCAATACATGTGCATTAACCTTTAATTTCAAACCCTATTTTCCTATGCAAACAATAAAGATATTAATTGTGAAAGAAAGGTGATTGAGTGAATGGTATTGAGTAGGACTAACCTTAGTCAATCCCAGTTTAAACACCAAGAATTGCACTACATTTTCAATTCCCATAAGAGGGCTTAAACTCAAAAGTAATTCTCCTACTTATGTATTTGTTTGAAATGATAAATGGAAATCTAGATTCCCTTTCTCCTAGTTTACCCTTGGTATAAGCTTGCAAATGTGATAATAATTCAGATGTATCTCTTAGTGATTTAATTTAAGCAATATATAATTTTTTTATAGTTCTTTAAAATGTGAAAATATTGATCCTAAGAATCTCCTAGAATATGTATGTATATATGAATTCATGCATGCATGCGCACGCACGCACATGTGTGTGTGTGTGTGTGTGTGTGTGTGTGTGTGTGTGGGTGCGCATGCGTCCGTGGGTGTGTGTGTGTGTGTGGGGGGGGGGTGCGCGTGCGTGCATGTGTGTGTGTGTGTGTGTGTGTGTGTGTGTGTGTGTGTGTGTGTGTGTGTGTGTGTGTGTGTGTGTGTGTGTGTGTGTGTGTGTGTGTGTGTGTGTGTGTGTGTGTGTGTGTGTGTGTGTGTGTGTGTGTGTGTGTGTGTGTGTGTGTGTGTGTGTGTGTGTGTGTGTGTGTGTGTGTGTGTGTGTGAACCTTTTTATAATTTGAATTACAAACCTAGTAGAAAAAAAAAAAACCAAAATAAAATCAAGGAGACCAGAAACAATGGTTACAAATGGAAGCATTTAAACAATGAGAATAAAAATGACAAGCGTCAAGATGGACTAGAATGGGTCAAGATAAACATTTTATCTTGACCCTGCTACTTGATCCTATCCAAGGATAAACACAACGTCAAAATGATAAAAGGGGTTATAGATATTTGTTTTTAAATGTGCCTCAAGTAAAATGGAGGGGAAAAGGGGACTAAAAACTCATATAAAATCACAAATTAAAAGAAAAAAGTATAAAATACATGTATCACTAAGTACTTGATTCGTAGCTAAGATCTATTTAAGTAAAATGGTTATAATATATTGAAAAAAAAAAGGCTTGTGAGAAATTTAGGTTTCTACATCTCCCCTTCCCTTAATCTATAATTTTAGTGAAACTAAAAACACTAGATAAAATGGGAAAATATAACACAAACTTATGTAGATGATTGTTATGTACACTTGTCATGTGGCATAATGATCAAAAGTCTTCCTAAAAATGAATATATTTATGTAGTTATATATGATTATTATCCAAGTAAAATAATTAATATAATTATAAATGAAATATTAAAAATATTATTGAAGGAATAATTACACTTGTATACATACCATGGATAAATAGAAATGTTTAGGGTCAAGATTTGATCCTATCACTGTGGAGAATAAGATGGAACTTATAGAGTTTATTCATTTCCTAAATAGTGAATGTTTTGATTGGTTAATGTGATAAGGAGAAACATTGAGGGATGAAAAAACCAAATGTGTAGTCTCTAGTAACCATGCTATTGGAGAATATTTTTCTTCTATTGTAAACTAGAAAATTGAGCATGATCAAGGTGAAATTTCAATTATACTTGTATATTAAATAATACCCATTGAAGGAAATGAAAAACATAATTTACATTATTTATATTTGTAACCCCAATATGGAAATGGGTGCGAATCCATAATGTATTCGCAAGGAATGGCATTGAAGGGTACAAAATCTTGAAGTTACACACTATGTACATTAATTAAATTAACCACTGCAAATAGATTTTAGATTTAATTGTCACTTTATTCCTTAGTTTTGAATTTATTATCAAAATATAAAGGATAACATCCATTCCCCTACCATGACCACAAATATAAAATAGTATATAAAATATGGCATAAATATGTATCATGGGCCTTAAATTTGAAAAATAATATAGTGTAGATAAATATATATCACTCCCCTATTGTGGTAACTATAAAATCTATAACTATATGTAGATGCAATTTTTCTAAACTGTGTTCAAAGATGATGCATGAATTAGTATCATACATCAAAAACCCTATGAATTCAAATCTATTTTTTAATGTGAATGCATATGCATGGAATATGTCTCCATAATTTATTTTAATAATTGAAATTTTAACCATTTTGAATCCTTTCACATTGTCATATGTGTCATTTGAAATATGTAATATTTAGTCTTTAATTTTTGAATTGACTACATATGCATGGCATAGTCCCCCAAAGACTATAAAAATATCAAAATCCTTGATATTACACATTGTCATAATGAATAATAGAATATCTATATTAAATTATTTTTGTCTAAGTATATTTTTTTTAGTTTTCCCTATGTTCCCCCCTTTCAAATAAAGAGATAATATTATTAATCGATTGGGTCGAAAGATATAAAAATTTAAACAAGTTCGATTAGTTGGAATTGTTAGAATCTTGAGTATGAGATTTGGATATTATAATTGTGTGAATCATAATAGTTGTTGCATAGCATAAATGATAGAATAATAAATAATCACATTTGATTAAAGTATGATTTCTCAAGATAATGGTGTTTGGATTGTGATTTTTTGAAATTGATCAATTTTTTAGCTAGTGTAGGTGACTACATAACATTGTGATTTAGGATAATTTTTTGAGTGTGTCCCCATGCAATTGATAAGATGTATTTTAACTAAATAAGACTTGAGATATCACTCACATAATTTTTGATCCATGATCAAATTAAATACTTAGCAGGCATAGTAAAACAATATTTTTAAAAGTAAATTCATATAAATAGTAAGGTGAAAAATGTTTGTGGAATTTCACTTTCACCATTATATTGTTTAAATTGAACTCTAATTTTATAAGATACCTAGCCAATGTTTGTATTATTTATTTAATTCAAGTGATTAAAAATTGATTTACATACACATACTACAATTCACCTTGTATGTATTAAAATCAATTAATTTTTATAATAAAAGGTGAAAATTGTAGTTATTTTTCATAAATTTTTAATTTTTTTAATTTTTTTTTAATTTCTTGGTTTTCCCATATAGAAGGTGTAATGGATGATATAGAACTTCTAAGTCAATATCACCCCATTTATATCATTAGTATTCAAAATGGGATGCTAGTGTCCCATATGGGATGTTAGTGCCCAACATTTTTAACTTTTTTCAGTGGATGTTATCCCTTTTTCTATTTATATTTTTTCTTGAAAATTTTGTTTATTCATTTGTTTGGATTAAAAAATTATATGACTATGTTTGTGTGGTCTATTTTTATAGTGTAAACTACATATATGTGAGTTTCTATATGGGTAACATATGCGTACATTATTGTAGCTTGGGTTACTTATGAAAATTAGTATATATTAGAGGAGGTTATGTTAACACCTATTTAAAAAAATGTGTGTTACGGTATCCATTTGAATAGTGAATTAGCTAAGATATGGTATCCTAATACTTGAACATTTTGGTTGTTGATGGGTGAGATGACCATCACACTAGAGAATGCATGGTATATTTTAAAGTTTCCCATTTTTAGAGAGATAGACATTTTTATTGATGTTGAGAGTCCATGATATATGTTGGGCCATTAAATATATGATTTTTAGATGAAAGGAGGTTAATTAAGGTGGCATGGTATGATTTGAGCATAGTATGTGGTCATATGTTATGTGGTGGGGTGAATTTATATGTTCTATACCTACATAATTCTTAGAAGTATAAGGTGGAGTTGTGTTAATCTTCTATCATATGTATGATATTGTTTGGTCCATTAAGGAAAGTCATTATATATATTCTTAGGAGCATAAATTCTATCCTAATTAGATTAAGACATGTACAGATTGGCATTAGTGGTTCATGTCAGTGTTCTTATAGGGACCACAATGTTACACATATGGGAATATGAAAATATTATTATGGGCCTCTATTTTGTAGTCTTCAGGAGGATTAGGCTCATATTAAGGTCTATTAATATTGGTCATTATTACCATAATAGATGGGGTGGAACACTATGGTGTTTAAGGTGATTTTGGATATATTAACACCAAATAAGATTTGGTGGAATATATATATATATATATATATATATATATATATATATATATATATATATGGTAATGGGATTTGGGATAAGTACATAAAGTTTGGGGATAATTCCATGGAAATTTATCACAAAATGATCACATTAATTAATAATTATATCACATTATTTAATTAATATGATCATGTTACATAAATCTAGGCTTGAGATTGTCAAGCCATAACATGATTACGTTATTTAATAACGTGATCACATTATTAAATAACATGATCACATTATATTAAATAGTAACATGATCATGTTATTGACACTAACATGATCACATTAATAACATGATCACATTACATGTGTCCCCTCAAAAAAATATAGAAACTTGAACACAAAATGTATTCATTTTATATTCACGTTTTCCTCCTAGGTTGATCCGTAATCATGTTTTGTGCAAACTAGTGCCAGGAAGTGCTAAGAAGTGCTAGAATTCACCACACAGGCCTGCTGATTAATGATGCCACCACGTAGGAGAGGTAAGTCATCAAAATATTCTCTATTTAACCCTAATTTTTCATAATTTTCATTATTTTTAACCCATTTTTTTAATTATAAATTTTTTGTAACAACCCATTCTGCTAACCTTCCCAACCCTCCACAAAACCCTCTAGTTTCTCCTCTTCTTAACCCTCCATAAAATCCTATGATTCCTCCTATCCCTCTACCTAACACTCCTACAATTCCACAAAACCCCCTGATAGTCAAGAGTTTTTTATTTACAATATTGTTGGAAACAAAATTGAAATTATAGACCTAACATTTTAACCAACCCCAACCGTACCTAGTTAGTTGATTAACTACAGACCTTATTAAGTGTAATTAACTTGATAACGAGCCAAATTGATCAATGAACCTCATATACAAATACTTGTATGGATTATTATGTTGAGAAGTTATTATCCCTTCAAGTCAAGAATTTAGAAATTTCAAAATCTAACATTTATGCCCTATTTATCATCCCAACCACCAATGCCCCCTTTCCTATAATGACCAAACATTTTCCTATCCATCGCTTTGTACATAACTTAGTCACATCCAATTGATGAGATTGATGGTGGATGGTCTTGTACTATCCACTGTGTAACAACCATGAGGTCTATTTATATTTTTTTGTGAAAACTCTATTGTGAGTTTGTCCTCAACTAGATTCCTAATTATTTTGATTTTAGTGAGTTTCATGGCCGAGGAAAAAGCTTTGTGTAAGATAAAAAAGGTACACATCATGCACCTAATACACCTATGTAGATTTGTATCCAAAAGAATTTTGAGCCTAATATCCCCTCCACAGTTTAATAAGTTATGGAGATAGACACTCTCCATGATGTTAGCTCACTCACCGATATAATCGTTCAACATATGAGTAGGATTTCATATAGTGTTGCTACATATATGCCACAGGATACCTAACCCCAACCCCACCATTGTAGTTTGTGTGGAGTAATATACATGAGACCTTATGATGATGATAACATCAATGGTTCAGATGGCTTAGATCATATTCTTATGAGTGATGAGATTTTGGTATGCACATTTGACATGAAATCATTTGTCGCCACACAAATGTAGGTATATTTTATATAAATATCATGTTAAATTTAATTTATATTTGAAAATTTAATTTCTAAGCTAATAATTAATTTACATAAAAATTTAATATAATATATATGTAATTTTTTATGTCATAGGATGTGATAGTTCATTCATTATCATAGTCAGTATTTACAACATTTTATTTGTTGTAGTCATTGTTTTCACATTTTGATCTAGATGTTGGGCCATCTAAGACTACATCTACCTCTATTAGGATGACACCATTTACATATACAAAGATAAAAATTATTTACATATATAGTTTTCTCTTTAAATTTGCTATGCATGTAGTTGTTTACATATACATGTTGATGAGTGATATGGGATACAATTTCTCTACTTTTGTGTCTCTTGCTTATACCTACATGGGTGATGTACCTCACTCAATTTTTTGGATAGATGAAGCCTAACCTTCCCTATCCCTAACAATCTCATTGAGAATCTTCACCTAAGACTCTAAACCAACCACATTTTCCTCTAGTCTAACTATTTATCTCTTATTATGAGGGAAATCCATGTATATGTATGATAAGTAGAGAGGAAAACATATGTATGATTGCTTAATCACATATGGAGAACTACATCCACCAAAATATTATTGAGGCTTAAATAATACTCACCTAAAAAATCTTAACCAATGCTTATTTGATCTCACTCCACCACTAAGTGATTCACTCTAAAACCATTTAACAATATAAGACATTAGATCTCTAGTCATATAAAGAAACAATAATTGAGTAATAAATTATAATTAACATAAAAAGTAAATAAAAATAAACCAACTCACTACTTTATTTGAGTAAATCCATGTTAGTTAAGGTATAATTCCTAATTTGACCTCATCTTAGCTTTCTCCTCCTACCATATTCATTTCTCTCTAACAAGTGTATGCTCACCCTTGTTTCCCCCTAAACTTCATCTCATCACTCTCTATCATATTCTTGTTTCTACATATAAGTATCTACATATTATGGTGTTGGTTGTACTTAATGTTGGCATCCTACCATAATTGTAACCTAGACACGAAATATTTTTCTATATATACTACTCTAATTAGTAATCTCACAATTTATCCTATGATGGTAATAGAGTGTCCACCTCATTCACAAACTATCCTAAAATAACCTAATATAGTAGAGCTATGAAATATATCATTTATAGTGTGTCCACCACTCATGGAAAGTCTCTCAATGGTGGCATACCTATACAAATAGAATCTATGATGGCCCCCACTATCCAAATATCTAACCCTCATTGGTAAGGGGTCATGTGCTCATACGCTTAGCCCGTGATGAGTGTATGGGTCATGTGCTCATACACCTATCCCATGATGAGTGTAGTTATCATGTGCTCATACATGAAATTATTACACCAAATTAATAACCTTACATCTATCATAATCCTCTATCAAGGCCAAAACCCTGCCTTTAGCTAAGAAGCATAGTATCTTAATCACAACCTTAAAATATTTTACATGACACATCCTAGTTGGTGAATAGGTCAAGCAAAAGAATATACTTGATGGGACAATGATTCCCACCTACACAATCCATAGTATCCCTATTATATATAATGTGGCCAAATCATGAGTCATTAATTTCTCTATAATCCTAGGAAGCCAATCATACTTCATCACTCTACTCTATCAAATGTAGGCCCACCTTTTTAAAACATAATTTAAAATATCCCTAAATACTCCAAGTTAATCTTGAAAATTCATCTAAAAGGAATTAGTTACGAGGGTCTAGACCTAATTCAAAACCCTATTTTTAGACAAGTAATAAATCAACAATGAATATAGTCCAACATGTAATATAGCATAAATTGAATATTTTGACCCAAGTATATTTATACTTATCAATTTAGAAAAAAAAAAAAAACTTAGTATATTATATATTCCCTTTCACAATTTTAATCATTTAGTTTTGGTTTTGGTACAAGGCTACTGCTCTAACACATCAATATATGGCTTATAATTTCATATCTAAGTGAATTTTCATGTGCATGCTTGTCCTCATTCCTTTAATGTGCCATTTCATTCATGTAATTATACATATAGATATTTTATATGTACAAGTGCTTATATTGATCATTTTGATTTCCATATATAAGATTTGATGTACTTTATATAAAACTAAGTGCCTTGACCTTATTTACATGAGTAGTTGATGGCTGGTTCTAACACTCCTCTCTCTTTATGAGCTAAGATAGACATAGGAATTGTTGTTTCATTACCATCTACACAAGTGTTGACAGAGGAATATATCATTTTTGTAAATTTGTACTGTAAAAATAGACTTATTTTAATAATTTTAGTACATGTGTACTTGAGGCAAATATAACTTATGTTTATGTATTATGTATGTAGTATTTTCCTATGATAGATGATAGTCCTAGTCAGATGGTGATTGGGGAAACTTCCCATGTTCCTCCCATATTTTAGAAGCCTATTTGGATAGTTGAGCCTACCATTGACTTGATTGAGCATGAAAAATAGATTGAGTAGGATTGCAAGCTTATATTAAGTGCACATGTTTAAATGATTTTTTTTATTATAGTTTTAAAATAATTTCTTAAAAATTGTTTAAATGTATTTTATGTTCATTTCATAATAATTCTTATATTTAGACAAGCTCAGCTATAAGCTAGCTATGAACATAGGACCCACAATCAGACCCTAGAGCAATCCAAGGGATTCGATGGGTCTCCATCTACTAGTAGGGCATCATAGGGAGAGTCTTATTTGAGGAAGGCAAAGAGAGGGAGGCTATTTGATGAATAAGATGCATTAAACACATGAGATGTACTTTTATATATGCATATATGGTAATTGATACATTTTTGGCATTATATATGTGCATGTGACATTCAACCAACATTATATGCTATGTTGGTAGATGTAATTTTTTGTATGGCTATCATAGCCCAATCTATGTATGATTGACATTGGACATGTATGTGCCTATATTGTATGCCTATCATGGCTTGATATATATACTTAATATTTAGTTTTTATTTCATTGTGTGTTATTTTACAATATTGTTTTGATCTTCCAAATTATTATCTATATCGGATGTCATATTTAATGTTGTACACATCCATAAAAGGGATTAAAAAAATATTATTTTTAATGTTATAAATCTCAGATCTTACATATATTTTTAAATTAAAGTTTTTAAATTTCATTGTGTGTAGTGGAAATTACTGACACTATTGTCACTTATTTTTAATGGCCTTCTTCTCTTTATACCTAGTTTTTATAGGTACTTTTGATGTAGAGCTTTTTCAACAGCTTGCAAGTGTTTAGGATCTTGATCAAAGGTGTTTTTATTTAATCTTTTGTATTCACTTATCTACTCCCTTAGGAATCATTATCTTTCTCAAACAATAAAATTACAACTTTTTAACCCCTCTCTCTTTTATCTTTTCTCATATTTCTCTCTTTATCCTTTGTCTTGGCTTGTAGCCCTATTTTAGGGAAAACCTCATGTTCTATTTTATACACAAAATATTCAAGGAAAAATAATGAGTTTTTTGATAACCCTTTTATATTCCATTATCTCACACAAAATCTTAGGTTAGGTTCGTTTGAAAAATCTTGTACCTTTAGTCTTACTTGACATTCCAATTAGCCCTCAAAATGCATAAAGCTCCAAGGAGTGACCATTATAGACACAATTTGACCAAAAAAAAACTATATTTGACCACCCTTTTGGCCAATCCTACTTTTCAATCAGTTTTTGTCATCAACTCTTCACCTAAGTTCAATTTTTTTATTTAGCCTCTTTCTCACTATGTCTCTTAGGTTAGTTGACTACCTATAGTGTAGTACAATATAGAATATATAAGTTACAAGTATGAAATTAATTTATTCAATTAATATAACATAAGACGCACTATATTAAAAAAAATTAATAATTTTTAAGGGTTAAATCTCTTCGTATGGTCAAAACCCTAAAAGTTAGGGTTTGTAGCAACTTTATAGGATGAGACTAAAAATTATTACATATAATTTTTAACCAAGACTTAAAATATGATATAATTCTTGGATTAGGTCTATCTAAAATTCTTCAAACTTTTTCCTTTAATGATCAAGTTATCACAGCCCTCAGGGCATTCACAAACAATAAATCTCAATCATTCAACACTACATTATGTATGTTAGAAAGAAGGGTATGCAGGGTCTCTAGGATTTTCAACATCAAAGGACTATATAAGTTATAATATTTTAATCACCACATTATATAACCATTGTCAAATTTTATTTATCATTTCTTGAATCAAAGACAAGATTCAATACAAAGAGTAAAATATACAGTTTTCTGAGTTTAGGGTCCTGTGAACTTTCAATGGGAAAGAACTATGATCAAAGTGAAAATTACAAAATATTTTACATATATATGCTATAAAAATATTAATATAACTCTTCATATGTATTTCATCTCCACATTCGCCATATAAATCAAGATAAGGAAAGATTAAATACTCATACTCTTCAACATCTACCTCAAATGGAATGTGTCCATTTGAGGTTACAAAACCAAAACTGACTGTTAACCCAAAATAGTGTATAGACAGGATTTATTTATTCTATATTTTAATAGGTAAATATTTTAGTTACTAAATTCCACCAAATAGGTCAATTGGTCAAAGTTGTCAAAGTTTTCAAAATTCTCAAAGTTGTCAAAATTCTCAAAGTTGTCAAAATTGTCAAAGTTGTCAAAGTTGTCAAAATTATCAAAGTTGTCAAAATTATCAATGTTGTCAAAATTGTCAAAGATATAAAAGTTGTAAAAATTATAAAATTTTTCAATTTTTTTAGTATGTCAGTATATCAATTATTCATTAAGTTTCTAGGTCTGTAGTTTAAGTTGTCAAAGTTGTCAAAATTATCAAAGTTATCAAAATTGTCAATGTTGTCAGAGTTTAATTTCTGGTTGTAAAACTCTAGTTATGAAGCTTTTTGGGTGAAAAATGACACTAAAAAAACATTAAATGGGGTTAATAACCTATAGAATGAGGTTATTGGATTCTCATCAAGCCTGATCGACAAACTTGGACCACCCATTCTAGCCTCAAGAACATCCTTTTGAATCAAAAAAATGTAATTTTTTAGCCTAAGTTTAAACATGCATAGAATAAAAACTATAAGTAATTTATGTAAACCATTAAATAATAATTTAAATATATAATCCCTATAATCACAACCCATAACACTCAGGTGGAAGCTTTGAGATCAATGCATTAGACAAGTTGCAGTCACAGGGCCAAAAATGTAAGTTCTATCAATGGACAAGTAACTTCTCAAGATTCAATTGGTATTTATATCTATGGGACCTCCACCTATGAATTTATCACTTTTATAATGTTTAAATAGACAAATTACATGTTATTTTTCTAACATGATGTTTGAATCCACCTAGAAGTGCATTTTCACTACCATTTTGAAGAACAAAAACACTGATAACAAATGTTATCAAAGTTCAAGTTATGGTTGCAAAACTCTGGTTTTGATACTTCATGGGTGAAAAATGACACTACCATAATATTTTAAAAGTTTTAAAACCTATATTACTATGTTATTAGTGACCCATTAGACTCGATTGACAAACCCACCACCCATTCCAGTCTCAAGAACACCCTTCCTATTACAAGAAAAATGTAAATTTTTAGCCTAAGTCCAAAAATGCATAGAAAGAAAATTGTAATACATTTTTGGAAACCTTAAAATTTTCCATGTACCTAATTATTCCATATAATATCATGATAGATCACTTGTGTGGATGCTTTGAGATCAATCTGTTGGATAATTTGTAGTGATAGGTCAAAAAATGCAAGTTTTTGTCAGTGAACAAACAACTTCTCAAGATCTAACTGGCATTTCTACCTCTGGGACCTCAACCTATAAATATATAAATTTTATCACATATATATAGACAAATTACATTTTATTTTTCCACCATGATTTTTGAATCCACCTGTAAGTGCATTTTCACTACCCTTTTAGACAGCGGAAGCAGTTACAACAAATGTTGTCAAAGTTCAAGTTGTGGTTACAAAACTCTGGCTGTGATGCTTAGTGGCTGAAAAATAATATTTAAAACATGAATTGGTGGGTGTATAACCTGTATAAATATGTTATTTTATTATCTTTATGCCGAATCGATAAAACCACCATCCATTTCGACCTCAAGAACACCCTTCCCAGTACAAGAAAAATGCAATTTTTTAGCCTAAGTTCAAACATGCATAGAAAGAAAATTTAAGTCATTTCCATGAGCCATTAGATCCCTCACATACCTCCTTAATCCCTATAATTTATCCCTATATCACTCAAGTGGTAGCTTCAAGATAATCTGTTAGACAATTTGTAGTGATAGGTCAAAAAAAGCAAGTTTTTATTAGTGAACAAGCAACTTCTCGAGCTCCAATTGACATTTCTACCTCGAAGACCTCCATATATGAATATATCACTTTGATCACATATAGATAGAAAAACTAAATTTTATTTTTCTTCTAAAATGTTTGAATCCACTTGAAAGTGCATTTTCACTACCGTTTTGGAGAGCAGAAACACCTACAACGAATGTTATCAAAGTTCATGTTGTGGTTGCAAAAAGCTAGTTTTGATGCTTATTGGGTTAAAAATGAAAATAAAAACATGTTTTATGGGGGTAGGATAACCTATATTACTAGTTTAATATCCTTTCATTAGGCCTGATCGACAAACCCACCACCCATTTTTGCATCAAGAACACGCTTCCCAATATAATAAAAATGTAATTTTTTACGCAAATTAAAAAATGCATAGAAATAAAATTGTAAATAATTTACTTGAGCCATTATATCCATCACATACCACATTAATCCCTCTAATCACACAATAGATCACTTAGGTGGAGGCTTAGAGATCAATTTAATAGACAAGTTGTAGTGATGGGTCCCAAATGTAAGTTTTTATCAGTAAACAAGCAAATTTTTGATCTCTAATTGGAATTTATACCTCTAGGACCTCCACATATGAATATATAACTTTCATCACATCCAAATATACAAATTATATGTTATTTTTCCACCACAATGTTTGAATCCACCTAGAAGTGCATTTACACTACTGTTCGAGAGAGCAGAAACACTGACAACAAATGTTGTCAAAGTTTAAGTTGTGGTTATATAAATATAGTTATAATTATTGATGTGTGAAAATAAACACCTCAAACACATCTATATGGAAGATAAATTCTAGGACCAAGTTCTTAGCCTCTCGTCATGCCCGACAACAAACCCACCACCCATTTTGACCTCAAGAACACCCTTCCCAATACAAGAAAAATGTAATTTTTTAGCTTATGTTCAAATATGCATAAAATTAAAATACATTAGATCCATCACATACCCCCTTAATCCCTATAATTTCACCCTAGATCACTTGTGTAGAAGCTTCAAGATCAATCCATTAGACAAGTTGCAATGGTGGGTCTAAAAATGCAAGTTTTTTTTAGTGAACAAATAACTTCTTAAGCTCCAACTAGCATTTATAGCTCTATGACCTCCACCTATAAATAAATCACTTTGATCATGTCTAGATAGACAAATTACATGTTATTATGCTACCACATTATTTGAATCCACCTAGAAGTGCATTTTCACTAATTTAAGTTGTGTTTACAGAACTCTAGTTCCAACAATTCATGGGTGAAAATTTCTACTACCAACACATCTAGGGGTGGATAAGCTCTAAGACCAGGATCTTGACCTCCCGTCAGGCTCAATCGATAAACCCACCACCCATTCTGGCCTCTAGAACACCCTTTCTAATATAATAAAAATGCAATTTTTAGACTAAGTTCAAACACACATACAACAAAAATTTTAAGCCATATATATGAATCATTATATCCTTAACATACCTCCTTAATCCCTCTAATTTCACTCTAAAGAAAACATGCATAAAACCTAAGCTTCTCTTATCTTCAACAATATATAATTCTGTACTAACAGTGCCAACCACGTGAAGGTGAAAGCTTATCTGGCACCACTAACCTACAAAAAAATATTAGTAAGTAACTAAAAATGAAATTTGTATATGTACTACCTAAAAAATAAAATACATTTGGTAAAATTGATTAAATCTACATTTGAAAAGTCAACATACCTCAATATTTTAATCCAATGAACCACTAGGATATACTCTAACCTTGATAGTATCAAGAATAGCTTCATGATCTAATTCCTAGAACTTCCATCATTTCATATTTAATGGCCTCCCATGATATTTTTGTAATTGAATATTTATTGAAAGAATCAAATTTTAATAGTAAAATATCTTCCTATGTATTTCAAACTCTTCAAACAACCATTGATCTCATTATTTTAATAAGATATCATTGAAATCAAGTTACAGTGACTACCATTGACCCAGTGGGATAGTCAATGTTTTGTCCATCTATAAATGGGAAAGTCAATTTCTTCTTTCTCTCTACACACCAACACAAGTTACAATTAGTGCCTTCTTCATTATCCACATCTGTAATAACTATAAATACATGACCTAAACATCAAAAAATATCAATTTGAGAGACAATATGAAGATATATAAGTAATGAGAATAAATTATACATAATGAAAAAAATTATACCTAGCTGCACTAGATTGGATACATGGTCAAAGTCATATGATGATGTCATATCTATAAATTACAATTCTATTGTAAATTGATGTGTTGATTGGAATTAGAGGTTTTGAACTCTAATCATCCACCCACTCTTGTGAATCACACTCATTATAAAAAAAGTCCACACATGTAAAATAGAAACATGTCAAGTGTCTCATATGAATAGTCTAATAACTTGCATTTGAGCTATGAAATTTGTAGAGGTCACCTGAACTAGTTAGAGTCATACAATCCTCATACTTTTCTAAGTGTTATTTCTCCATTAACTAGAAATTTTTATGAATAATAGAATTTGGTTGAGCACCATGACACATTTTCTCATTACACCATTCAACCACATTTTTTACATCTGTCAAAAGAACACCCTCTTCAAATTTCAACTCATCCCTTGTAATAGCTCTTTTAACACATGATCCAACACCATCATGTTCCCCTTTTCCATGGCTAGCCTTAGTGAAGTACCAAATGTGTTTTACACGTATGGTAATGTTCATCCTTCTCAACCAATAAAACATTCATGCATTTTTGAATTACAATGTGTAACTATTTGACCAAATGTAATGCTAATTGAAAGTAATGCTCTTCTAACTCAACTGCTCATAAAACTTCTAAAAACAACCTTGCACATACTCTAAATAATGTGATATGTCATCACTAATATATAAATGGTACTCCCTTAATATTTTCTATTGTTATTTTGTACTATCAAGTGCATGCATGAATGTTATATGCATGAATATGGCAACTTGTGATGAGTTGTAATACTGTGATTAAACTTACATTTTGGGTTTGAATGTGTAATTATATGTAAAATCAACTACTAAAATAATGTAACCAAGTGGGAATATATCCTTTCATATCTTGAAATGTTCATCCAACCATCTATCCCTATGTGTGTGCCTTGTATAGTCATAAACAATCTTCTCTCTAAATTTGACCAAAAATTTTGGAATAATTTTTTTTTGTAACAAACTCACACCTTTTAGATTATTTACAATATTTTACTTGATAAGTCAATAATTTATATTTTCTTAAACCAACTAATTCCTATCCAATTTCATTTCTAATCTCGTCATGCATACATTTTTTAGAATTTGGCAATCCATGACAAATGTTGTAATTTTTTTAAACATGACTTATTGTAAAATAATTTCACATTTGGTATTTTACAAAATATAGTTGGAATAAATTCCTTAGATGATTTTGGTTATAGTTAAATTCCATACTCTTGAAAAATTTTAGTATGCAAATTAAAATGAATATAGTGAAAAACATTATAGTACATTAAAAATTTAACATGTTGCATGCAACAAGTGGTGCGCTTGTGACTTATCTTAACATAAAGAGGTTTTGCCATCTTAAAATATCTTAAACAAATAGAAATTTGTGGATGTTTTTACAATAATTTAGAGCACAAATATGTTTTATTCATATCTAATAAATGTTTTGGATGCAATTCACATTTAAGAGAACTAACTCTTCTTTTCACAACATCTCTTGCATTGGGAAAAACTCTTGTATTTTCTTTCCAAAATAGAGCAAGTAACTCTTTGAGAGTATCAGATAGAGCCTTGTCCTTTCATGGAAGTCTACCAGAGAATGCCCAGAGCTCATTGGTATTAGGCTCATTAAGTCTTTCACGTCTTTCAATTTCTTTCCTTATTATTTTTTATTTATTTGAAGTGTTTGGCTTGTTTTTAAAACCATTTGTTTTTCACTATTATGTCATTTATTCACAATTTATAAGTATATGATGGGTAGCATTACAATATTTGGTGCATGTTTTCGGTCCTAAAATATGATATGGATCATGTAAATTTTTAAAAAAAATCATCATTTTCATCATCCACGTTAGATGTTCTTAGTCCTAATGTGAACATTTTTGGTCTGATCTTAATCAATTTTATAAATGAAACAAATAATTGACATCGATGACTATCATACTACAAATTATGAAAAAAGATATCCTAAATTTATTGATCCAGTCTTCTGGAATGGTGATCAAACATTTTGTTATGGATTGATTTTAAAATATTTTCATCAAATTCAATTAATTACTTGACTTTTCCATGCACAATTCTTGGTGGTGTTGGTAATGGTGAAATTTGTTGAGAGGGTGTTTCAAAATAGTTATTACTTTCATTTTTTAGATGTGGGATGACATTAAATTCTTCATTTTTAATTTATTGATAATATGTTTCCATGATTTTTTTATGGTTAATTTCATCATTATTTGTTTCCATCAAATTTTCTTCATTTATGGGGGTGAAGCACCATACATAGACTCATCATCAACAAAATAAAAAACTTAGAACTTTGAATGTGAACTTCCAACATTAATTAATTCATTATTCCTAAATTCATTATTGTTCATTTCATTATAGTCAATTTCAACATTATTCAATTGATAAAAGTCAATTTCATCCTTGCTTAATTCATTATCATCAATTGGCTCATTATCTATGGTATTTGGTTCATCAAGATTAGAGTTTATACCTTGTTTACCATAAATTTTTTACATTAGTATCTTGTGTTTATCTTTGAAATATTATAATTCATCTGGTGTTTTTCTCTTCAAAAACTTCCACTTCCTCTTTAAACTGATACAAAACCCATTAAAAGGGATAATTGACCACTTTTCAAAGGTGGGGTCAAGTACACAGGTATGCAAATTTTGTAAAATGTTTGTACAAATAGAAGTATTTATTTAGGCTAAAAATAGTCATTGATAAGTGAGCTTATCACTAACTTAATAATGACATGACTGCATTCTTTGTCATGATCATTTTACTAAATAACATGATTGGGTTATGTTTCCCATAAGGTCCCAACACATCCAACCCATTAGGAAGCTGATACGGATAATAGCATGATTGTGTTACTAAATAATGTGATCATGTTATGCTTTTCAAAAGGTCCTAGAACACCTAACCAAATGAGAAGTTGATGTCAAAAATAACATGATCATGTTTTTATCAATATACGCTATGGGGTTGGTAATTGGCAATGAGGAATGAGTGTTTCCTATGTTAACAATAACATGATCATGCTACCAAATAACATAATCATGTTATACTTAATGTAGATAAGGGATTAGGTATTAGGGATTAAGGAAAATTAGTGAATAGGTTTTATGGATTATGGATTATAAATTATGTTTTAAGAATTAGTGATTATAATTAAGGTCCAAAGTGAAGGTGTGTGGCTAAGGGGACCTTTCTTAATACTTAGAGAAAGAAGCTTTGAGCATGTCAAAGACCCAAATAATAATAATAAGTCATTAATAATAAAATGTGTTTTTGGTTTGCCATTATACCCTAGATGTTGCACATATAAATTGAGTAAATTAGTCAAATGGGTCAATCAATTATTTTTTTAGGCTAAATTGAGCCTTTTGAACTTAATTATTAGTGTAGAAATGATGTAAAGTTTTAGGCTAAATTGATTCGTTCAAGGTTTAAAAAGTTTACATTTCTGGTTTAGAGTTTAGGGATTAAGAAAGTTTTAAGGATTATGGATTAGGGTATAGGTTTTAGGGTACATTTATACCATCATGTAGGCAATTGGGGAAAATTTGGGAGCCTTAAACCTATATCTATGATTATATAATGTGAATTTGGAATCTTGATTATCCACCACATCATTACAGATTGAGCCTATAAAGTTAATTATGATAATGTGGTCCAATCACTAAGGTAATAGAAGAGATTTTGAGCTACTTATGACACATATTTATGACTTGGTTACCTTCATGTTTGTACATTTATGATAAAAGTAGGGTCAATTATGCCATGCACATGTTGTACAATTGATTGATCCATAAATTTGGTTTAGGGGCTAAATTTTTCCCAGATCACACAGGGAATTGTGCAAATTGACTAATTAGATCAATTCATGATAGAAGATCAATCTTTTGAATTTTTCCCAAATCATATCTTACTATTGAAGACCCTAAAATTGGCCTCAAATTCCTCCTTGATTAAAAGAATCAACTACCTCTCGTCCTCTTCACTTAATTTGGTTAAAGGGGCTCAAAATAGGCCCAATTTACTGAAAATATATAAAGGGATAATTTGATACTCCAAAGGCATTAGCCATAGGTTTAAAAAGTTTATAGATTATGACATCTCATGATAAAATTAGTTATATCATAAGGCATGTATGTTTGTGATGTATAGTGGGCATTAGGGCATAGGGATTATAATTTAAATGTTTTAGGTACCATTAAGGATTAGAGCATATGGTTTAGGTTTAAGGACCTAAATATTAATGTCTAAGATCACTATATATGCCATGTGCTCAAACTATATTATTAATATAAAGGATGTTAATTGGGACTAAATTGAAGTTGGTAAATACCTATAAATTAAATGGTTTACAATTTAGGGAATAGTGTTTATGTTTTATGTTGTACAACCCTTCTAGGTTTTAATGTATATACATGGTTTACAGTACATAGGGTTAATCACAAAGATAATTAATGGAAATTTGAATCACTTGGAATTGGACCCATTTTCAACTATATAATGTGTTTTTGGGTTGTCATTATACCATGAATGTCATGTCACACATGTAAATTAAGTGAAATCCAAATGGGTCAATCAGTCTTGTGATTTAGACCAAATTGAGCCCTGTGAACTTAATTCCTAGTCTAAGTGATGTTAATTTAGGTTGAAATGATTGGTTCAAGGTTTAAAGAGTTTATATTTTTGGTTTAGAGTTTAGGGATTAAGAATTTTTTAAGGACTAGGGTTTAGGGTATAGGGTTTAGGATACATTTATACAATTATGTAGGTAATTACGGAAATTTTAGGAGCCTTAAACCTATATCTATTATTACAAAATGTGAATTTGGGATCAGTTATCCCCCACATCATCATAGATTAATCTTGAAAAGTCAATTGTGGTATTGAGTAATGCAATTTTAACCAAGTTCATCCTTGTGAATCTTATTATATATACATATATAAAGGATGTTAATTGGGGATAAAATTATTTGTTTAGGGTTTATAGCTTATGGCTCAAGGTTTATTATAAATGGTACATGGTTCGGAATTAAAGTTAAATGGTATATGGTAACTCAAGGTTTAATAAATTAGATATAGGGTCCAAACACTAATGTAATTTAAGAACAATTGAGCTACTTATGATACATATTTATGACTCGATTACCTTAATGTTTGCACATTTATGATAAAAGTAGGGTCAATTATGCCATGCATATGTTATACAATCAATTGAGCTATAAATTTGGTTTAGGGGATTAATTTTACTGAGATCACATAGGGAATAGTATAAATTGACTAATTAGATCAATTAATGATATGAGATCTATCTTTTGATTTTGTCACAAATCATATCTTGTTATTGAAGACCCTCAAATTGACCCAAATTCTTCCTTGATTAAAAAATCAACTACGTCTCCTCCTCTTTGGTTAATAAGGTTCAACTTGGGCTCGAAATAACCCCATTTTACTAAACAGATGCATAGAGCTAGATTGGTACTCCAAAGGATTTAGCGATAGGTTTAAAAAGTTCATAAAAAATGACATCTCATGATAAAATTAATTATATTGTAAGGCATGTATGTTTGTGATGTGTATAGGGAATTAGGGCATAGGGATTAAAATTTAAATGTTTGACAGATAATTAGGGATTAGGGCATAGGGTTTAGGTTTAAGGACATGTATATTAATGTCTAATCACTAGATATGTTGTGTGTTCAAACCAAATTCTTACTACAAAAGATGTTAATTGGGAGTAAATTGAAGATGTTAAATACTTGGAAAGTAAATGGTTTACAATTTAGGGTATAGTGTTTATGGCTTATGGTTTATGTACCTTCTAGGTTTTGATGTATATACATGGTTTAGGGTACATAGGGTCATTTGAAAAGATAATTCATGAAAATTTGAATCACTTGGACCCATTTATGACAATAGAATGTGTATTTAGGTTGTAACTATACCATGGATGTTATGCCACATATGTAGATTGAGTGAATTAGTCAAATGGGTCAATAAGTCAGTTGATTTAGAACAAACTAAGCCATATAAACTTAATTATTAGTCTAAATGATTTTAATTTCAGATAAAATGATTGGTTCAATGTTTAAAGAGTTTATGTTTACAGTAAATAGAGTTTAGGGATTGGGAACTTCAAGGATTAGGTATTAGGGTATAGGTTTCAGGGTATATAAGGTATAATCATGATGGTGATTGGGGAAAATTTGATCTCTTTAAACATAGATTTATGACACAAAGATGTGAATTTAGGATCAATTATCCCCCACATCATCATGGATTGAGCCTAGGAAGTCAATTATGGTAAGGACTAATACAATTTTAACCAAGTTCATCCCTGTGAACCTATTTCTTACTATATAAAAAGGATGTTAATTGGGCCTAAATTGATCCCAAGCATCTACTAAGTGTCAATGTAAGGAATTTTATCCATATGATATCAATTTGGGATCCAAGTGCTCACCATATTAAAAAATAAGTGTTTTTTCAATTTGATATGAAATTCGGTCCAAAGGAGCCATGTGCAAGGAATTACATTCATATATAATGGAAATTAGGGCTTACTTGGCCTTGATTGCATACCATATTGAACCAATCAAGTATTTAGTTCTGGAGATGATACATAATTGGGATCAATCGAGGCTTACCCAAGGAATTGTGTCAACATAATTTCAATTAGGGCCCTAATTGCACACCTTATTTAAATAATTGAGTGTTATCATGAATATGATATGAAATTATGACCAATTGAACCCTCTGTAAGGAATTATAGATCCATCTTTATTAATAATTGGGATTCTAATTATACACAAAATTTAACTAAAAATATATAATGATTCAATATGATCTACGAAATTTAGTCCAAATAATCCTTGTGTAAGAAATTTCAACCTTCTTCTTTCAACATGGGTCTCTGTTGGTCCAAAATACATAACATATTAAATCAACCAAGTATTTAGTTCAATTGAATATACAATTATGGCCAACTAAGTCTCATGCAAGTAACTGAATACATCTAATGTTAAGTATAACCTCATTAGCCCCGATTGTAAATTATATCTAGTTAATCATGTATTTGGTTTTATCTTATATATATAATTGGGGCCAACTTAGCCCCATGAAAGTAATTTTGCCCATATAATGTTTTAGTTGGGTTCCATTAACCCCAATTGCACACCATATTGGACCAAATGAGTATTAAGGTTCAATTTGATTTGCAATTGAGGCCACTCAATCACCAACCAAGGAATTGCATCCATCTAATGTTATTTGCAGCTCTAATTACATCATTTTAACAATTGATATTTTTTTCAATACTATACAAAATTGAGGATAACTAAGTCCTATGTAATTAGTTGTTTCCACCTAGAATATCAATTGAGGCATTTTTCACCCCATGCAATGAATTGTGTCCATCTAATTTGTCCATTGTGAATATTTTCCCGTAATTACGCATCATATTTAACCTAACAAGTATTTTATTTAGTATAATCTTTAAATTTAAGAGGAATTGATCCTCATGTAATTAATTCCTTCAATATAATGTCAATTAGGTATTTGATAGCACATGTCATAGTAGACAATAATCTTAATACTATTATGCCTAATGGATGATATTCAAGTTTAGGATGTTTAAAATATATAATGTGATCATGTTATTATATAACATGATCGTGTTAATTATTATTTTATTAATGTGATCTCGGTATTTGAATTAAAATTTTATTCTCATTCCTTTTGGCTCAGGAATGGCTTGGATTCCCAAACCAAAGGCTTGGACTATCAATTTACAACCGAGTATTGAAAGGTTTGAAAATAGATAATAAATTTTAATTTTGATTGCCAAATCCACTAATAATTTTGACTCAAAAATTTAAAAACCTGATACCATCATGATCATCATGCTCTTCTCTTTCCAAAAAATATGATTCTTATATTTTTTGGATTAATTTAAGGTTTCAAACTATATTTATTTATAAATATGCCTTTTTTCGGCCACTACATGCTGCAAACATACATGCCTATACATGTTCATGTAATTTGTGTTTCATTGATCAAAGTGAAAAATAAATTATATGGTGGTGTATTATGCTTAATTCTACACACATTAAAAAAAAATTGATTTTCATTTTTTTCAGGTAGTTAGGCCTGACTCACGGACTACTATCTATTTCTTTCTAAGTTTTTAAGATCTAGTTACTTGAAAAATTCATCAAAAAAAGTATTCATTGAAAAAAAATATATATATAGGTGATGTGCTATAATATTATATATAAATTTTACCCTAATGGTTTCAAATAATATTAAATTTTAGTCAAAATATGGTGCATATCATGGCCATTGATCTACTATGTTTTCTTAAAAAAATTGGAGTTCCTCTTAAAATTTTAGATGTTTGACCTAGTTATACTTAACCATTTTAAAAAAAAAATTAGTGTTTTGGAAACTAGTCTCAAAATTCTACATTTATTTTTTTTACACCATCTTTAAATTTGGAGTGTAGATTTTTGAAATTATCTACAAAAGTTTAAAATTTCAGAAATTTCAAAAAAATCATGTCCATGAGTAGGCGACTTTTTATCCCCCAACTTTGTGCACTTACCCTGTGGCATAATGACTCATAAGAGTTTCATAATATATAATATAGTGTATTTTTACATTATCTATTTCCTAATGTATAAATGATATTATAATATGAACAGGTTTCTTGACATTTTGGGCTAATTCAAGATGTACCTCTAGTGCCTTACCCATAGACATGGAGTAGTAGAGCCATTATTATATAAAATATAAGGTTAGGACCCAAATGTATTAATGTCTATCCTCAAACAAATAACTATCAGGTTTATATAGTTAATTTGTAGAGGGTAATGATGTATGATACACAACAACTTATATATATTGGTGGATAATTATCTAGTGGGTTGTATTGTTTTCAGTTGTGGTAGGTGATGTTAGTGTTATTCCTTGAGTACAAAGTGGATGGGATGGAGATGAAGGGGGTGGAAATGGAGATAGATCACTACCTACACCATTTCATGCACCCCATCCTATAGTATATCCTACACCTTTATATGTAAAATAATTTATTAATGTAGATGCTCTTTTTGATACAACTATTATGACTTCGATATCTAAACATATTTATTTTCATTTCTAACAATTAATATTATTAAAATTTTGTTTCTAATGTATTCATAAAATATTGTTTCATAGATCATGTATATTGTTTGATGATGGCAGATAAGACCATTTGTAAATTGATTTTAAATTTACCCTATGACATAGTGGGTAATGTATTATTGGAGTGAAATGATCAACTTTTAAGAGATCACACACATTTATTTGATCTTTGTAGGATTATTTTTACTATGTATACTATAATTGTAAGTAAGTGTGATAATTTACATGTGAAACTTGTCATAAAACAAAACCATACTCATGATTTAGATTTATATTTGGATTTTATCAACTGAATTTGTACTTTATAGTTTGAGCCCACACATTTATGATTCTAATCAAAGTTCTTGGCAGTTGTATCAGGGGATATATAGGTAAATATCATGATCACATGGAGTAGTGGGATGAAAAGGTGTCTCAATTTCATAATATGAATAGAAACTTAGTAGTGATAGATCAGATGATGAGGTTTCCTCCATCATTGGTTGGCTTTTATATATTATATATACATATACATACAAAAAAAATTCGCATATGTTAGTCTTGTTTAAATGAGAGTGTTATATGATTTAATTTGTGCATTTGTGAAACTCATGATTTGATTCAAAATATCACAAAAATATAGATGTATAATTTATTTATAATATTCTTTATATATTATCTTTCATAATTTTTAGTATTATGTGTGTGATAATGTTACTCAAAACCAATTTCTAATTTTTTTTTGGAAAAATAAAGTCACTAAATTTTGGTATAGGTTGAAATGGTTATATGTCTAGATGCTATAATATTATGTTGTGATGTACTTTCATTTATTTCATAGATACTTGGTTTATTTTTTTCTTCTATATTTTCTTTAGAGAAGATATATACACACTTTTAACATGTGGTTCCTTATAATCCATTACCTTTCCTTTTTTAGTATTCCCTCTATTAAGAGCTCGAACTACCAATGGTTCCTGAGTAGGAGTCTATTAAAATAATTTAATCATAGTATAATGTGAATTATAAGTACTTATTTTAGTGGTTTGTTTTTTTTAAATGTTGAGAGACCATTCATTCCTTAGTAGGAATGCTTCAATATGTCCCAATGTAATAATGACTAGAATGAGTGGGAGAGGAAAACCTTGTTGTCTTATTCTCAAATGTAGTAACTCCATTATTAACAATTTGTGTAATTTTTTTCATAAATCATAACACTCATTGTCATAATATCTATTAATACCATGGTAATTGAAGAATGGATTGTCTTTTTTCTTCTCAAACCTATGTTAGTTTGAAGGAAGAGCAATCATTTCCATATTTAGTAATGTGCTTAATATATCATGTGGTTGATCTTTAATGTGATCAAACTAAAGTGTGTATCTCTTAGTATAACTAAAAGCTAATATTTTATGATCTATTATGTAATCTGATTATTTTTCATTGCGTAAAACATTTACTAATTTTTTCCCTCTATGAACATTTTTTGTAAGAGAAGCAATAGGTTATTTCTTATTAACTTTATTGGTGGATTATTTCTCTTTGCAGGGATCCTTGACTATTATTTGCTTTTAGATAATATATATTATATTCTTCCCTTCTAATAGTAACTTATTGATTTGGTGAAGGTTGTCTTAATTTACTTTTATTATTACTATCAAGATCACATGCATAGTGGTATACATCCATATATATTTTTTCTAAATAAGTTTAAGGATTATGCTATGCTATTTTTATAAGTGGAGAAATAATACCTTTATTAAATATGAATTTTATTTCAAAATACGTGGGTCAATATTTCAAAGTTGTTAAGGAATTATTGAACTGTATAGTGTAATAATTGACACATCATGACCTTGATTTAAACCTTGTAAATATTCCAATGTTAATTTAGGAAATTCATGATTATGTTAATATGATACTAATATGTATTCTAACCTATTGAAATTAGGTATATAAATAATAAAATGACTATAAAACCAATCCCAAGCATCTCATTTTAGACTCCTATGTAAATCCTATAACAATATACATCCAACTTTGGCATAATGACCAAACGATTGTACATATTGTGTTAAATCATTAAGAAGGTCTCCATGACCATTAAATAAATGAAGCATAGGAATTATAAACTCTATTAGGTAAGGATATTAAAATACATTTCATGTTATAGGTTGATATCTATTAATATTATCATTAATATTAACATGACATGATAGCAACTAAAATTTTAGACATGATACTTGATTTTGAAGGTCTCATATAGCATTCAAAATATGCATAATATGGATATTAGGAATAGTTTTAATTTCTAAAGGTACACTCATAGTTTGTAATTTAACATTTACTTGAATCATTTATATTATTAAATCATTAGTACTATCATTACATTCTAATACTACATCATTGTACAAGTAGGAAACATGGAATATAGGAGTATCTATAGATCACATGAAGTGTTTGTAAAGGAGAAATTAAATTCTAGAGAGTGAAAATGAGAATCATATTCTAATTTTGGAACATTTACATCATATATGTATATATATAAAAGGATAATTACATTATAATTTTTTTACATTTACATTCTCTAGAGAGAGAAAAGTAGAAACACATTTTAATTTTGTAACATTTGCATTACCTACCGAGGGAAGTGGATAATCACATTCTAATTTTATATAATTTTTATTATCTATATAACGGGAAGTATCTAATCATGCAATAACAAACTACAAAGATAGGTGAAGTGTATTTTTAAATTAACAATCTTCAGATCATAATTCATGAAACACGGGAGGATTATAAATATGTGAAGTAGTATTATTTTCATATTGTAATAATTTATGGTTAAGAGAGGATTGTGAAGAATAATTAGGGGAACTAGGCTCTTCTATTTCATAACTATTATATTCATTATCTTTTTCATTATATGTTTCATTTTAATCATAATTATAATCATTACCTTCATAACAATATTCCTCATATATGTCATTAGCATTGTTAATTATATAGTGATCATCATTATTCCATTGATTAGAGTAATTAGAGGGTATTAATTTGATATAAAATAGAAAATCCAAAATATGGGTGATATTAGGATATTTATAGGGATCAATTTTTTGATATTTATAAAAATTAAGATGGAAAAAATAAAAAGGTAATAAATATTTGTAAAACAAACTCCCACTTATAAAATTTAAGTCATAAATTTATATGTGAAGATATAATAAAATATAGGGGTTCACTAATATGTTTTATCTAAAATTATATTAATGAAACAATAACCTTTTAATTAGATAGGCACTAATACAATATAAGTTAACTACAAATTGATATAATATAGAAAAAACATAGTTCAACAACAATGATTCAACATGCTAGTTCAACAAGTTTATATATATATATATATATATATATATATATATATATATATATATATATATGGTAAAGAAAAAATTAATGTATTTGTCACACGTTCCTAAAATGTAAATACTTGTTTTCTTATCTTAATTTGTGTGAAGTGATTATATTTTGTTCATTTCTGGAAATGATAACTCCTATTTTGAGACATAATTGGCTGGAAGAAGAAGCACTAATAGACATAGTTTGGTCAATCTTGACACTATGAATGTAGGTTGTTTTTATTTTATTATTGATTCTAGTTTCGGATAAAACCAAATTGAAGAAGATGTTAGCAATAATATATATTTACCCATATATTTTTTATCTTGACACCATGATAATATGACTCTAAATTTTTTTATGCTTATTTTCCTATGTCTATAATTTAATTTATACCTTCTATGAATTTTCAATCTACACACAAGTACCTAAAATATCATATCCTAATTTCATGCACACATATTTAAAATATAAAATAAGGGTAGTAATGTGAGAAATATTAAGTTATATTAACCTTTGTCAATCCCCATTGAAATACTATGTGTTGCAATACATTTATAATACTATAAATAAGGATCAAACTCAAATGCAGTTCTCCCACTTACATGTGTGTTATACGTTGAATGAAAATATAAATGATATTTTTCATTTGTTACCCTTTGCACAAGAATGGAAATGTGATGATACTTAAGATGTATATCTTAGCGATTCAGTTTAATAAATATGTAATTTTTTTATATATCTTGGAAATGTGAGTATGCATGTCCTAAATGTCTCCTTAAAAATCTTTATTTATTAGTACCTTTATATAATTTAAATTAAAAACATATTATCACACACAATAGACATAAAGAATATCAAATTAACCCACAACAATAACTACAAATGGAATTGTGTCTAAAAAGATAATCAAAAGAATAAGGGTCAATATCAACTATAAGGTGTCAAGATCAATAGTCGATCTTGAACCTACTAATATTTCTTCCCTTGGGATAAGCAAAACCTCTAAATGATGAAAAGTGATATAGATATTTATTTCTAAATATATCTCAAGTAATGTGGATGGGAAAAAGGGGACCACAAACTCATATAAAATTATAAACTAAATAGAGAAAACATAAAATACAATCACCAATAAGTACCTAATGATTAAATATGATCCATAATAATAAAAGTGGTTAAAATACATTGTAAAACAAGGATTGTGAAAAATTAGGGTGTCTAGAATATTTTTTTCTAGTTCTCTTGCACTCTTTTTATTAACATATAAGTATGGATAGAAAATGTTCAATTTTTAAAATTTCATTTTTTTGACAGGTTATTTTATTTTAAATGTTTCCTTCTTTATTTTTATGGATTGCGTTTGGACATAATTTTAATACAAGAGAAGCTTATAGTAACAAAAGTGAAATTACAAATTATTTTTTTGATATCATAGCTATACCTTTATTCATTTATTCATTTTTCTTAATTTTAATTGTGCCTCGATCCATGTATCAATATTTGCATCCTTATGTCACTTGGTACCTTTGTATTCAACATTTTCCCCAATTTTTTTGTTATTTAATAAAATAATTGTTACAGACTATATATTTAATCATGAATTTAAGACTATGAACTTATATAAGAACTAGAATGATACATAAGGGTGAGTTATTATAATAATTAAATAAATATGAGTGGTGACATTTCTATAAATACTAATTCTATTATGCATATATTTACATTTTAGTTGTATATGCAAGGATACAAAGTTTCATGTAATTTTTTATTTACAAAAATTAAAGGTAGGAAATTTATGATAAATTTGATATTTGTAATGAGAATGATAAAATAAGGTTTTTATTTTAAAAAACACAAACCTACAAACCTATAAATAAGTTTTATTAAAGAAAGAACACATTCTAGTCATAGACAACTATTAATAACTCAAACATTATATTTCTTTTTTCATATTTTAAATTTAATATTTTTAAATAACATAATTATAATAATAAAACTTAGCTTGATCTAGTGTTAAACATGATCAAAATGTTTCCATGCATTTTGTCACAAAATCCCTTCTAATGCTAAAATTAGGATTTGACAAGAATAAATCTTGTACACCTATATAAAATTTGGTGACAAGAATAAATGTGATTTTTAGAAAAAATAAATTTGATACCAATATCATTAATAAAAAACAAACAAACAAAACATTCTTTCCACATTCACCTTCATTTGACAATGGTTGCATGTTTGTGAACATGTTATGTTATAAAAACACATACTTTTTCAAATACAGGACCTATTTTTACAAAAAAACCTAATACAATCCATAAACCATTAACAAATATTTATTTATAAAAAGGAAAATGATTTCATTCCATCAAAAAAAAATAGTACTATAAAATAGATGTGAATTAACCTTACCAATATGTGTTGCACATTTTAAGTAGAAAAATATGATCATATTCATTCTCCAACATCTTATGTAGACTATCATATAGAGGTTGAGGTTTATTATCATGGTTCAATTCCTATTACCTTAGATTATATTTAATAAAATCAATATTATATATTAAAAATTGATCTATATGCAAGCTCTTCATCTATGAGAGAAAATTTAATATGATATTGATAAAAAATTTGGTTACATGTTTTAGAGCAAGGTAATTTATACATATATTTTATCCTATTAGAGAAAGTGTCTCATGACTAATTTTTTATAAAATTTATGTCAAGTGTCAGATTCAAATCAGGGTAACTCAATGAACTGGTTCTATTTTCATTATTTTATGTAATATTATGTTATTTAATGGCATAAATCATTATTTTGTTGTAAATAATGTATATTTTTTTAGCACAATTTTATTATATAGTTCGATTTTGTAATAAAAAAATGCTTAAAGGTCTCCTATCAGTCAAATGGAATAACTATAGTTATGGTCAGCTAAATATGAATATTATCTTTCAACTGATATACTTTGCATGCCCTTTTTTACTATTCACTAAGATGAAAAGGATGTATATATATATTTTTTACACTATTCTATTTTATTAGTTTTTATAACAAAATAAAAAGGGAGAAATTAAAATATTTAGACATTTTAATATTTTTATGACCATTACTATGTGATCGGGAAACAAGCTAGCTTTGAACATTCTATTCAATAGCATCTTTGCTTCCTTGATTTTGTTTTCATTTCATTGTGCCAATATCAAAACAATATAAGTATAAAAATTTGGTTGGTTGTAATTTATTAAAAAAAAATACTATTAAAACAAATAAAACATAGCCAATTCTTGTTGTTATTCAAATAATATATCCCACCTTGATTTGATGATAACTTTTAAGACTAAAATTAAGCAATCTAGATAATAACCAAAAATTGTTTTGAGGTTCATAGATCTAAACATTGAAATATCACACATTTTGTAATGAGCATAGGAAAAACCATCAATATACATTTTCTACTACAAACCTTATTTAAAAAGTATTTTTTATATTAATTTTAGCAATAAAAGTTACACATACAAAAAATTCATATTCAAATCATGCAGAGACACAAATTTGAGTTTAATCCAATTCAAAATCATTGTATACATAATCCCAAGTCTATGCATGTAGATCTATTGAAGTGAATGATAAAAAAAATTACTATCCAAAATTATAAAAAGAATAGTTAAATTATAATAAATGTCATTAGTTATATTTAGTTACATATCGATCTTTTTTATCTGCCACATTATTTTTGGTGGGCTAATATTCCTGTCACCCTTGTAAAATAAGCCTTTTCACCATAATGACAAAGACAAATATACATGGATATTTTCCATGGTAGGCCTTAGTAAAAAAGATTAAAGAAAATTATTGACAATGATTACATGCCTAAAATCTTATTTATGCATGTTTAGATTTTAAAACTACATGATCTTTCAAACCCATGAAATAATACATCACAAATGGTAACCATACCAAATCATAGCTAGATGTTGTTTATCCTTTCCACTACAACAAAAAATATAACTCTGTGTGTGTGTGTGTGTGTGTGTGTGTGTGTGTGTGTGTGTGTGTGTGTGTGTGTGTGTGTGTGTGTGTGTGTGTGTGTGTGTGTGTGCTTTCTGTTTTAAACCTAATTTAAAACCTACCTAAGAAAGTGGCTACATAACAAATCCTTGGTCTCTCCATGTTAAGATATCAAAACTACATAGAACTTCAAACCCCTAATGACATGTAAAAAAATATATCAAAACTTCTATTTCAATGCCCATTATCATATTAAGTACATGAAAATAATTCATTATGAATGGAAAAAAAACTAGATCATAAGTAGAAAAAATTTCAAGGTTTATGGCTCTATCCATTACAAACTAGTGATTTATTCTAATAGAATTCATAAAACCATGATTTTTACCTTAATTTTAGTGTTAAATAATCAAAATAGATGTTTCATTATATATAAACAAAAAAAAACATAACTATCTCACAACCTTAATACCATCAAAAAATCACATTAAAATTTATTAATTATTTTTATTGTCATGTTGACCTTCCATATATTCTAACTAGTTACCGATAGATCAATGCATCCCCACAACCATTAAAATAATAGGCATATATTTATACATGTCTTGAATTGAAGTATTATATTTGGATAAAAACACATCAAGAAAACTTTTACATCCTTACATAAAAATTAAAATCCAACACCAAAAAAATAAGGGCATAAAATGCAAAATATGACTATACACATAACAAACTTGCTAGTGTGATTCTTGTGTTAATTGAAAAATTTACATATACCATTTATTCAATCTATTTACCACTCCCCCTTACATGTCTAAAATATATTTTTTAGTATTAAAACATATCAACACCATTCATCCTCGATCCTTGTGACATGTTCACACCAACATGTTCCATGAACCAGAAAGTAGGGAAATGTGATAATATTTATAGGAATCCATAAACAATTCACATATCTCTATTTACAAGAAGCTAATGGTTCCATACCATAAAAAAACATGAAAATATAAAAATGAAAATTGATTACTATTAAAATAAACCAAGGTACACCCAATTTTTTTTGTTGTTTAGACCAAAGTGCACAAATCTTGCCAACTAAAGACAAAATAGGAGTTTGGAAACAATTAAATTGTGACCTTGCAGACCTCTACACAATCTAATGGGATGAATACATTTATTTATTAGAAAAAAATTGAAATCATTATTATAAAAAAATAAGACAATTAAAATATGCTCACCCAAAGCACACAAAGACATTAATTCAAGTTTAACTCACCTCATAATGGACACTTTCGCAGTCTCTAATATGTGTGCATCGACCTATCGAAATAAAAAATATATTTCAAACCCATAAATTATTTGTTTATATATCCTATGAAGAGATAGAAAACATTCATAAATATCTACATTTAAGAAGCTAATAGTTTGTGTTATTCAAAAAATAAATCTAATCTTGACCTTGTAGATCTGTATAGAAGTTTATGGCACGAAGACACGTATTTATTAAAATATAATCCATATAAGAAAAAATAATGAGATAAAATAAATATGTTATTTAAATTCACATAGAATTTTTTTGTTTTAGTTTGACTCACCTCATAATGATTGTATGCCTAGTCTCTAGCCTATGTACATGAAACTATCGACTTGAATTGTAAAACTTTCCCTAATAGATGATGAGGTTATATATAGATTATATTTTTTGAAGACATCATTAATGTATTATTTGATTTGGTTTAATACCACATAAGATTAATAGTTGTATACTTAAATATGAATTAGATTCTAACATAAAATAGACTAATGACATTGATCATAGTAGATAAATATCCATTGAACAAACATGTTAGCATCGCAAAAATGTATTGGTCTCATTGCTTTAATCTTTATATTTTTGCATGCTCTAGGACCTTTTAGTATAAAATCATATATATTAAAATTATATAGAAATATATTTGAAAATATATTTTTATTTTTCACCATGTTTTATTACATACTTATATTTCTATATAGGTTATACATGCAAAACAACTTAGGGTTTATTTGTGTGTTTTATCATTTTATTTTTATTTCATGGACATCAAAACATAACGAAATGCTCAAAATAATTTGTATTTTTTATCATTATTTTAATATATACAATATATTCTAACATTTATTGATGCTTTAAATTATTTTTTACCATAATTGCTAGTTACTAAATACTATAATTAGCTTTATATCTCATTTATTATGCTACATGTGGCTTCAATTTATTATTTACTATATTATTTAATTTGATATAATTGATAATGCATCCAACGTGTGCTACTAAACTTGTTTACCAATTTTATTTTTATTAAATTATCAATTTGAAATGTTAAAAGAAACAATTGTGACCAATTCTCAGGCCAACATATACATCTGCTAGAATGAACCTACCATTGTGTATGTAATCAACAATCCATATTCAATTTTGGATAATGCATATCTTTTCCCAAAATAAAATATATTATTTTGACCATATTTATGGGTAAGTGTAAGGAAATGGGTGGCCAAAAAGTGAACAGGAATTGATGGAAATAGTTTCATGTGTATTGTTTTTAAAAAACTGTGTATGTAGTTTAATGCCTTAAAACCATGTAAGTGGTTATAAAGCAACAAAATCAAAACTATGTATGTAGTTATATTTATTTATAACTAAAAAACTATTGATTCCATTCATTTGTCATTGATGAAAATCATGATTAGGAGATAGAAAAATAAATTTTCTTTTAACGATGAGACACACTCTAGCTAATTGAATTCAACAATGCCACAATGAAAGAGAGATATGAAAACATGTTTTAGTGCATTTAAAAACAAAACTAGTTAATTTTTTTAAATTTTTATTGAATTTTTTTTCATCACATGTAGAGGCTAATGTGCCAAATGGAATTAAAAAACAACATGACCCTCCTAACACTCCTAACCCACAAAACCCTCATGTCCCTCCTCACCTTAAAAACTACCCTAGCCCTATAATAGTTCCTTAATCACCCCAAGGATTCAAGATGATTTAGAATACCATACCATTGAAAAAAAGATTGAACATGAAAATTTAATTAGGAAATTAAAGGATCCCCTTGTAAACACCCCCCACTAAATTTCTTTGAAAAACACATTACAAACAAAATTAGCTAAAACTGACTCATTAACAAGTAAAATTGATAAGTGCACTAAGTACAGAGATAGATTTAGGGTATATTATTCCAAAAAATTATTTTTAACCACTATGAAAGATAAACACATAACTAAAACCCAAATCTTCAACCTATTAAATGGTGGAAAAATTGGTGCACCTTTAGATGTGACAACCAAATGGATTTCAATCCACTAGTCTACTCATGATTTGATCAAACATAATTTTTGGGACTGATGATGGGTAGTATTTGATCACCTATCTTGTAAAAATAGTAACGTCTCATTGTACTCTTTAAAAAATATTCATTGTGAGTTTGTACTGAATGAAATAATAAACTATATTATGTCTCAAAGTTTGTTGGTAGAGGAAAGGACTCTCTGTAGGATAGGCTAGGTACATGTCATATATATAATCATCCTACAAGATTACTATTGATAAACCACATCCTTTTGAGAGGATACCATCTATGGTAAAGGAAACTATATATATTGATACCTTGTATATACTTAAGGTTCTTACTAACACTGTTGTTTAGCATATGATCTAGAAGTCTCATAATCTTACTAACAAGGGTGGACATGGTGAGGCTATGTCTAACACTCCTACCTAGCATATTAACTATTGCAGATCATGTATTTGTATATGTACTATAATTTAGTAGTAGGATATCATACATCCCATTCATAGTGGTATTTTCATGAGCTTAGATGATATCAACCACATAATGTTTCAGTTATCTATATTTTATCTAGATACCTTGGCTATAACTTCCCATGTAGCTTTAATATTTTACATGTTACAAAAGATTTATTATAATTTTTAAATTTCAAATATTTATACAATTTAAAATTTAATAATTCTTATTAATATAGAAATCTAAGTAATGTCTATGAATATTTTATGTTGTAGAAGGATTTTGGATACCACATAATTATGTGTGTTGTTGCGACTATTCTTATGCATACCTATAAAAAAAGTGATATTCAAGTATTAATTAATGTTATGGTTAATTTTAAATGTAATATATTCTACGTATATGCTTAAGTTACAAAAAATCATATTTTATTTGTTATGTTGATGACCACACTAGACACTCTACCATTTTTTTAGGATGGAACAAATATATTTGTTGTTATTGTGATTTCACCTTCACAACAACTCGCTGAGTACTCATGAGATTGTTATTAATGTTTAAGTGTAAATATGAATGTATGTTTTAAAATTATCCTATGTACTTATGAAATTATCTTATGCTCAAAATAATTGTCTATGTAGAATCCTCCAACGATGTCTTCTAGTCATGTTAAAATCATTAGCAGGCATAACATGGTATAGTAGACAATTTAATTTGTACATTTTTATATTATATTTCAATGATTTATTCAGTTTCCTGAAATGTTTATGGGTTAATTTTGAATTTTTATTTTATGTGTGTGTGCGTGTGTGTGGTGGGGGTGTGGTGGGGTGGGCGGGGAGGGGGAGGGTGGGCGCATTGGGAGATGTAACCCATTAATGTTCATGAGGACATCACCGATTCCTATTGGTTATTTGTTTAACACACACATTCACCAACATGAACCTATCATTGACCTTATTGAGTTCTAGTCCCAAATTCACTATAAATGCTAGCTTATGGTAAGTGTAGATATGAATAATTTTTGTATCATTTTATAAATTTAAATTGTTAATTTTTTAAGTATCTTGTTCTATTACTATAGTGTTTATGATAATATTTTCATATGAAAATTTAGAGTTGCAGGTGAGTTTTTAGTGCAGGAGGACTCATAGTCATCCAGATATAACACCTCCATTTGTGAGCATGTCATACAACAAAGAGGCTTATACAAGTAATACAAAGAGAGATGCATTTAGATGATCAGAATCATGTCTTATGACATTTGTTATATGTTTATATGTATTTAATCATATTTATTTGTCATTGTATACCTATAATGCATTGACCCAGGATATTGTCTCAAGTGTTAACATTTTATATATTTTTATATAGATTATATATATATTATATACATATATTGTTCAACATTTCACTTTTTAAATATTTTCATTGATTTTAGTATTTACATTTTATTATAATTTATTACATTTTGTATTATATGTTTACATTATTTGATGCCTTAAACTTTAATTGAGCATTAAAAAACTACTTTGCAGTCTGTTAAATGAAATGGATGGGACTTTGTGATGTAGTAGTTCTAATAGTTCTTGTATTAAGAAAGTCTTGTTTTAGGCTAGAAGCCTACTCATCTAGAGTATTAAATAAACTGTAACACCTTTACCAAAATATTTTATTATTTTTTGTGCAATGGAGTCTTGAATGTCTAAACTTTACTTTAGGATGGTTTCTCCTTGATAGACTTGTATCTTTTATTTTAGGTTTAAGAATGGTTATGGACCTAATATTTGACTTAGATGTTCTTAGGATCATTAAAAAACATTCCTTCATAGGTTAATAATCACATATGATAAATTTTTAAAGTCTTATATGGCTAAAGCCTTATGGAAATTCAAGTTACTTTTCAATTAGCCCTATTTAAGATTAATTCTAGGTATGTAGATACTTAGTCACCTATATCTAAACTTATGATAATATATAAAAATTTAAACCACTTTGAACCTTGTAAGAACACTTCCTAGAACTTTTATATTACATTTCAAATAATTTGAGTTGATAGTTTAAGAGTTATTTAGGTTTCCAGACCTTATGCCTTCTTTTTAAGGTCTTAATAATCTATAGGAAAAAAAACTTATTCAAAATTAACTTCCCTCTTAAGGCCTTCTCATGTAGGATAATTGTTAATACAATGCATATTTTTCTTAAATAGATTTTTGAAATAATTTAATAATCATGTAAGATTATAGGAGATATGTTAACAATAATATTGAGGTGTTTCAATCCTCAATTGATTATAAAATGTAGACTATCAAGCTTGGTTAGTTTTTTGGCCAAAACTAAAATTTAAAATTATTTTTTATGATATATGATATTGATATGATGATCTATAGGATTTCAAGACTGATAAACATTGTTTTAAGTAGTCTAGTTTATGAAAGAGTTGTTTTCATCCATTATTCTTGAAAATTAGGGTTAAACAGTAGTTGATTAAGTGAGAACAATTTATATAGACATCGATCATGGAAAAAGGAAAAATTTAAATCCAATATATCTTAATCCGTTTATACTAAAGTGTTATTTATTCAAAAATTTAAGGACTATGTTGATAGTCAAGGAAATAAAGTGAGTGTTTTGGAATTATTCTAGTTTACTAATGTTAGTAAAGGGTTGTAATAGCTACTAGAAATGTATAAGAGTTTGAAAAATTAGAAAAGAATCATTTTAAAGCTTTGAAATATCAATATTTTCTATTTTATATGTTCTTAGGCCTATAAATATAATCTTGTTTATGACAATCAAGAACAATGTTGAATGCCTTTATCAATTTTGGATTATTCATGAATAATTAATAATAAATAAGAGTAAGTTAAGGTTGTAGATATCATATTCTAATTATAAATAAGAAATTTCCAATCACTAGTAGTTGAGTTATCCTATTTATTGTATTCTTAAGTCTATGAAACCCTAAACTAGGGTTTCGATGATAAAACACTTCTCATTTATAAACCTAAAATTTTTACCAAATATTTTAGTATGGTATACGGGTTTATATTTTAGGTTTTATTGGTTGAATTCATGTGTAAAGAAATATATTTCACTTTTAGTGTGTGCAGGCCTGTATGTAACCAATAATAGGTTTTTTGGAGATATAAAACGCTTACAAGTCAATAGATAATCAGTAAAATGTCATGAAAGTTTGTAGATAGTTTATATAGGGATTATTTCATGTAATAAATTTATTAGTTTATGATTTATAATCCTTTATAATCTCAAATAATCAATACTGAGTTTATGCAGGTCCCAAAAAGTTAAAGAAGCACACGATGGAAGAATGTAAACTCACTTATCTCCTAAACAATTGATTTAAACCCTTAAAAACTTGGTATGAAGATAATATAAAGGTTTATTAAGAGGACATAAAACTTTTTAGAAGCTTAAATATTTCATTGAGGAATATATACGTGACTATGTGTAAACACACCTTGTTTTAGATCTAGAAACAAATCCAAATGGCATAAGTATGATCTTTACATACAAGATTGAGTATTGAAAGGTTAAAGAGATAAATATTAAACCTAAAATAAAATGTATTTAATGATCCTATGAATCATATTATTCAAAATATATGTCTAAACTCTTCATATTTCTATAATAGATTGAAAGGATATAAGCCCTAAGAGAAAGACTAGTCTTCATGAGTATAAATCTAATAGATCCCTAAATTATGGAAATGTTGGAAGAGTATACAAGGGTAGTGTTAATTTATTTGAAATATTTATTAACCATGTTTAAATCATTAATAATCTCATTGGTTTTAAATAAACGAATATAAGAATGTTATAGTGATATTGTAAAGTGAGAACAAGTCTCTAGTGACATATATACAAGAGGTATAAAAACATGTTTTATAGGACCTAAAGAAACCTAAAGTGTTAATTAATATTTAAAACTAATAGATAATAAAAATAATAATATCATTATGAATATGAAGGTTGTCATCTCAAAGAACACGAGAAGAATTAAGGAGTTAAGGGAGAAGTGAACATATTCTTAGAAGAATGAAGAAACTAAATAGGTAATAAAAGTCTTGTAAGTTAGTTTGCATCAAGTAATGGATAATATTATTTATCGAGAATATTTTTTAAGCTTTTAATAAAAATTTCAATTTTAAATAGTATAGTTATGAGACTATAGAACCTAGATGACATATTGAAAGAGACCTTGAGAGGTGTACATAAATGAGAATTGACCATAAATAGAATGAGAAAGTAGGATACTTAAATAACATTAATTTACATAAATAAATTTTATAACATTTAAAAAAATTTAATAAATTTACCTATAAAATTTCAAGGTATTTAGGTGAATACACCAAGAGATACAAACATTTTGGTGATCTAAAACCCTATTTTAAATATAACTTATAGGTCTACAGTCACGAAAATATGAATATCTTTTTATTTAGGATATATATGCATAGGATATCACTAAAAACATTAAATTATATCTCTTAACACATCCATTTAAAATTTTACAAGCTTTGGAGTGATCGTTTACAAGATACAACAAAATCTGTGAACCAAAATCTCACCTTTTGGTTTTCAGTCTGTGATAGACCCAAGTGGGGTAAAATGAGTTAAAATTCATTTGAAACGTTATTAAAAGAATTATATTGGCTCAAATTTATCCTATTATATCATATAATACCTATTTAATTACTAAATTTACCGCATACTAACAATATGATGTAAAAATGACCTTTCTCAAGGTTACAACATATAATTTTGTATTTCTTAATTTAATATGCAATCAATTGCTTTAAAATTTCATATAAGATACAAATATCCTATGAAAAATAAAAATTGTGTATTTATATAAATAAATAATCATTTAATTATAAAATACAACTCTATTTTATTGATTTATGCTTCAAGAAAAACTATTAGACCTTTGATGACCTTTAACAACCACAAAATGACTTATAACTTCATATTTTATGTTTCCTTTATATTATTTTTTACCTCATTCACATATGGATAAAAAATTTTAATTTATTTTATAATATACTAAGATTATTATTCTTTCTATTTGAAATCTCAAATATACCTCAATAATTTGAGAGTCATTCATAGTGTTAAATTTAGCTACAATTCTATGTTGAATGAGACTAGATTTACTTAAAGACATTTTAAAACTTATATAATGATTTCAAATGTTTTAATATGGTTTATTATAACTTATATACTCCTGACCAATTTACTTAGGCCTATATAAAACTTCAAAACACCTTAAACTATGCAATACCAATGACAATGTTATAAAAATAAAAGTCATAATTAGAGATCTATATCTCTGAGGCCTCGTGGCTAAAAAATGGAATTGAAAACATGTTGGAAGTGAAAATTAACATTTAATACCATGTTATTTAAATCTTATTATGCCTTATTAGGATACGGATCTTGTTTTGGCCTCTAGATGACATTTCCCTAGATGCAAGGTACAAGCTATAGTTGGAGATCTCTATCTCCTAGCCCTCATGCCTAAAAAATAAAATATACACCATGTTAGGGGTGGAAATTAATGTATATTAATTCATTATTTTCATCTTACTAATCCTATGTAGGTAAGAGATCACCCATTTTAACCTTAACATGTTGCTAGATGCAAGATGCAAGTGGTTTGGATATCTCTATCTTTGGGGCCTCATGGTATAAAATGGGCATCACCATGACATCAAGGGCGGTGATTAACTTATAATTCCACATTTTTTTCATCTGAGTATCCTTGTTTAGGTGATAGATCACTCATTTGAGCATCAAGATGACATTTCCCTATAAGGCAAAATTGTTATTTTTTAGGAAAACTTTGGACAAGAATAAAAATGGAAACTGTAAGTCATATCCATGAAATGAAATAAGAATAAAATTTATGTAAAATTAATATACATTGACCATGATTTCATTTAATTTTAAATCATTGAAAAAACTATGTCAAAGGATTCAATAATTAGTCCTAAAATGCATCTTTTATGTAGTTAAGAGATATGTTATTTGCCTCCAATAGACATTTCTACTTCTGAGACCTATGCTTATAAATAAATTAATTTAAAAAATATAGGATGTTTAATTTACATGATTTGACACCACCACATCCTTAAAAATCATATGAATACCTTGTTTTGCAATAATTCTAGCCTCAAGCAACATTGACAAGAAATATTGTCAAGATGAAAACCACACATAGATATATCTATCTTCAGGGCCTCATGGATAAAAAATACAACTACCACCATGTCAAGGGTGGATATTAATCTATAAAACCATATTCTTGTCATTCATGTGCACTTGATTAGGATATAAAGTACCCATTCCAACCTCAAGATGAAATTTCCCTAGGTGAAATATGCAATTTGTAGTTAGATATATCTATATTTAGGGCCTCATGGCTAAAACTTGGCATTGAAAAAATGTGGATTATGGATATTAACCTATATCAATAAATTATTAACATTGGAGTACACCCAGTTAGGAGATAGAGCACCTATTCTAGCCTCGAGACAACATTTGCATATAAGACAAAATTATTATTTTTATGCAAACTTTAGATAGGTGTAAAATAGAAACCGCAAGTCATATTCATAAAAGAACAGTCATGTGCATGTTTAATTCATTTAATTTCAAGTTAATTTTTTTATATTTAATGTTTTCAATGTACTCATGATATAGGATTCAGTGATTAATCATAAAATGCAATTTTTATGTAGTTAAGAGATAGGTTCTTTGCCTCCAATATCCAATTCCTCGTTTGGGACCTATGCTTAAAAATCTAAGGATTCCAACACCTTTGTATGTTTAATTTACATGTGTTCTCACTTCCACATCCTTGTAATCCATGTGGATACCCTTATTCATAATAATTATAACCTTGACCAATATTGAAAAAGATGTTGTCAAGATGCAAGCCCTAGTTAGATATCTCTATATATGAGGTATCATGGTTGGAAATTGCCATCCCCACCACATATGTGGTGGTGATTAACATCTAGGAATAATTATTTGAATATTAATACACTTGATTAGTAGATAAAACACCCATTTTGGCCTGAAGATGCATTTCTCTAGAAGGTAAAATTATTGTTTGTTAGGCTAATTTTTGATAGACATAAAATGGAAACCATAATTTATATCCATGAATAAAATAACTGTCACACTCATGCTAAATTTCTCTACATATAGTACAATTAAATAAGTTTTAAAATCATTGACTAACTCATGGTCTAGGATTTAGTGATCAGTCCTAAAATGTAACTTTGACATAGTTAAGAGACATGTTCTTTACCTCCAACATAAATTCTTGCTTTCAACACCTCTTATTCAAAATACATCACTTTAAACACCTTGGGATTGAGATTTACATTATTTACCACTTTCATAGCCTTAAAATACATGTGGATACCCTTGTTTCAATAGATATAGCCTCAAAGAACATTGACAAGAAATATTGTTAGGATGCAAGTTATAGTTGGATATATTTGTATCTTTGGCCTCATGGTTGAAAAGTTACATCGCCACCATGTTGGGGTGAAAATTAACCTATAAGAATGCATTATTGGAATCTGAGTATTTCCTATTACTATACTAAGCACTCAATTTAGCCTTAATATAACATTTCCCTTTAAGCAATTTTTTTTTTTTTTAGGTAAACTTTTTACATGAGTAAAATGAAAATGGTAATTCATGTCAACAAACTAAAAACCCCATCACACACATGTCAAATTCCTATAATTGCACCTCAAATCTATTTTATTTCAAATCCTCGATGAACTCATGGTAGAGGATTCACTGAAAAATCCTAAAGTATAACTTTTATCTAGTTAAGAGACATGATCTTTGCCTCCAATACACATTTCCCCTTTTGGGACCTACACATTGAAAAATATCACTTCCAACACCTTAGGATGTGAAATTTACATGTCTTCCCACTTCTATGGCCTTGAGATCCATGTGGATACTATTTTTTACAATAATTCTAGCCCTGATCAATATTGACAAAAAATGTTGTCAAGATGCAAGCCACAATTAGAGATCTCTCTCTTCGGGCCTCATGGCTAAAAATAGTCATAGAAACCTCATTGATGATGGTGATAAACCTCTATGACTATTGGCATCTAATTACATCCAATTATGAGATATAACACTCATTTTGGCCTCAACATGACATTTCCCTACATAAGGTAAAATAATCAATTATGTAAATAAATTGAAAGCTTCTCTTATCTTTGAGAATCTACAATTATCTACTAATTGTGCCAACCACATGAAGGTGAAACCCAATTTGGCACCACTAACCTAAAAAAATATGTTAATATGTAACTAAATTTAAATTTATATGTAATACCTAAGAAATAAAAAAATTAATAAAATTAAACACATTTTAATTTAAGAAGTCAACATACCTTAGAATTTCAATACCACTAGGATCAACTCTATTATTTATAGTATAAAGATTTGCTTCAAGATCAGATTCATGAACCTTCCTATCCTTTTTAATGGCCTACCTAGATATTTTTTAAATTTAACATTTGTTACTAGAACCAAATTTGAATAATGGAGTATCTTAGTATGTACTCCGTATTCTTTAGATCACCACACATTTGAATTTTTTATAGGAAAACACTAAATTGAAGTTCAGGTAACTACCATAGACTAAATGGGATAGTAAATGTTTTTTCCATCTATGATCATAGAACACAATTTCTATTTTTATTATACACATAGACACAAGTACTAGTTTATCTCCTCCTTGTTATCCTCATCTAAAAATACTTTATAAACATCCCCCACATCTCAAAACAAAAATAAGTTTTAATAACATGATATACTAATATATTTACTATATTTACTACATGAAACACATGTTAAATATATGGTACCTAGTTTCAATAGATCATATACATGGTTAAAGTCATGCAATGATGTGAGATCTATAAGTTGTAGTGCTGGTGGAACCTAATAAATGTCAATTAGTAATAGAGTCATAAAAATCCATTCATCCACCAGTTCTTTTGACTCACACTTGTTCCAAACAATTTCATATAAATGCATTAAAAATTTGTACCATGTTTCGCATATGAACCATCCAATAACCTGGGTTATATTTAAGAAATGTGTGTAACTCACTCAATATTTTTAATATCATATAATATTCATTACTTATCAATTTTTCATCCTCCATCATCCATAAATATCTATGAATAATGTACCTATATTGAGCATTGTGTCCCATATTTTCATTACACCATTCACTATGTATTTTTCATCTATCAAATCAACGACCTCTTCAAACATTTACTCCTCTTTGGAAAGTTTTCTTTTAACACATGATCTTTCACTATCATGCTCCCCTTTTTTATGGTCTACTTTGAAACTCCAAATATGATATACACTAGTGGTCATATGCATCCCTCTCAACCAATGAAATATCAGTGTATTATTAAATTGTGACATATAGTTATCTGACCAAATATAATGTTGATTCAAATTAATTTTACTTTCACTCAAATTTTCATAAAACTTATCAAAATAACCTTGCACATACTCTAACTATGTCCCACTTTTTGGTAAAAAGGGGACAATAAAATATGAAAATGCAAACAATTCTCAATTTGTATAGACAATAGTGACTTAACAGTATAAAATGTGAAAATGGTGTAAACTAATGAAATGTTTTATTTTAAGTGTAGATTACATTTATTATTATTATTTTTAAAAAAAAAATTAATGCCTAAGTACACAGTGTGTATGTTTCATGTACACAATTTTTGATTGAGTACTTGATATCTTCTCCTCATAATTTTATCAAAACATAATATTTGCTCAAGATTTATTATAAAGTTCTCCTAGAAATGTGGACATTGTGTAAGATTATATTTTTATAATTTTTGATGAAAAAAATAAATTTTAATTATTTTTTTATGATCTGGGTGGGTAATATTGACACTTATGATTTCTCCTTGTGATATCTTTAAATATATGTGTCAAATGGACTAAGTTTTCCACAATTGTAATAAGGACACTAAAGTTGAGTGTAGTGATATTTTTCAAAAAACATTGGCTAGAGTCTTCTAATTTTTCTAGTGCCTCAAACATATGGTAATTTACTTTATAAATAAGTTTATTTTACTAAATAAATAAAAATAAATATTAAATATTATTAAAATTTATTAAAAAAATCATATTATTAGAAATCTAATAAAAAGATCTATTTATATTTAGAGCCACATGTTTTTAATTTTTTTTCCATCCTAATAAATGGCATCCAAAGCGGCAATTTTAGGCCAATAGTAGCTTTCCACTTGAATGTGTGAGGATTTGATGCCACCTAGAATAATAATGAATTGGGCTAGAATGAAGGGAGTTAGAACAAAGTGGGTTCAAATTAACCCCCTTTGTTTTAATCCCCTTCATTCTAACTCTCTCAATATAAATCATTTCATTAGCTAATTTATTTAAATTGATTACATGCTAGAGTTAATGTTTTAAACCCTTTATTCAAACTTGCTTTGTTCGAACCCCCTTCATTCAAACCCCATTCATTCTAACTACCTTTATTTTAAGACCAATAAAAAATTACATGTGGGAGTTGGAATGAAGAGGGTTAGAACATACCCCATTTTTTTTGACATGGATGGACTTGAGCACTAATTGTGACTCATTTACGTGCTTTAATATAAGAATGTGTTCAATCATCACTAACATAGAAGTGGTACCGCATTAATATTTTTGATCATGCTTGATACTAACAAGTAAATGCATGAATGCTATATACATAAAAGGGAAACTTATACTAAATTGTAGTATTATGACTAAACCTCTCTTTGTGGTTGTAATGTGTAATTCTATGCAAATTAAACTACTAAAAAAATAATAGTAGGTTGTAATGTGTATTTACTTAAATTAAATTATACATCTAGACATCAAGTTATGTGTGTGATCCTTGCATACTCATATATAATTTTCTCCCTATATTTGTCCATAATTTTGGAAAAAGGTATTCTTTTGTAACAAGATCACATCTTTTAGATTCATTTCCATGTTTTAATTAATATGTAACATATTTATATTTAATAAAATAAGCCAATCCTTGTCCAATTGTGTGTGTAATCTCCTTATGGGTATACATTTTCAATTTTTACAATCCACCACAAATGTTGCATGTTACATCCAAACATGCCCTATTATAAATCAAACTATCGATCTCATCTTTCACAAAAAAAATGATGGAATAAATTCCCTTACTGATTTTTTTAGGTATTCCACGCCATACTCCTAAAAAATATTATTAATATGCAAAGTATAATGAACCTGATGAAAAATATCACAATGCATCAAAAATTCAACATGTTGCCTATAATAAGTAGTGCATGTGTGATTGATTCTCACATATAAGGGTTTGGGCATTTTGAAATATCTTTGATTAATATAAATCTAGGGATATTTTTGAAAAAAATTAGAGTATAATTGTGTTTGAGTCATATCCAAAAAATGGTTGGGATGTGTTTCATGGTTACAATAACCAACTCTTATTTTCTCTACATTTCTAATATTAGGCAATACTCTTCTGTTATCTTTCCAAAATTTTACAAGTAGATCTTTTAAGGCATTGACTATAGCCTTATCTTTTATCATAGTCTACCATATAATTCCCACAAGTCATTGTTACAGGAAACATCAAGTCTTTTATGTCTCCCAATTTCTTTCATTAGCACTTCTCTATTTATATGTAATGTTTGGCATGTTTGTTTCATCAATAATTGATTATTTATTTTAAAACTTACCAAATAAGTTTTAATAATGTGTCAGGCAATGTTTACATCTTTGGTGTGTTTCTTCACACCTACTTGACGCTTTGTATTATAAAAAAATTCAACAATTAACTTGTTTACACCATCACCATTAAATGTTATCAGTCATAGGGTGTTCATTATAGGTCTTATCTTCAGCACTTTCATCAATGTAACAAACAATTAGCATCTTTGAGTTTCATTTAATTTTTCAAAGTACAAGTTCTGAATTTTTTCATCTTTTGTTCTCAACTAGTGCTCAAATATTTTTTGAAGCATTGGTTTCAAAATGTTTTCATCAATTTCAATTAAATACATGGGTGTTCATTTCATAATCGTAGAGGTGTTCTTAGTGGTAAATTTGATTGATTTGGTGTTTTCATATTATTTTTTTCATTACTAGTTTCTTCATTCGATGATGTTCCTAGATTGTATTCTTGATTGTTACTTTCACCAATCATGGTTTCCATGTAATTTACATCATCATGCATATTATCATCATCACCAAAATTAAAAACCTTAAAATTTGAATGTGGAATTGTATTATAATTTGGTATACTATTAGAACTAACAATTTTAATTTCATAATTTTGTATATTATGATTATTCATTTCATCATTATTTGTGACATTCAATTCCTTAGGGATAAAATAATTACTTGCATGATGTTTTTGCATTCACTACCTTTGATTTTCTCTTTGCACTTGTAATTCCTCAGATGTTTTGTGCTTTAAATTCTTTTTTTACTATTATGAAATTTGTCACCCATGATTGAAAAAAATTTAAATCCTTTGAGGGTGGGGTCAACAATCCAATTATTAGAAAATGGACCTACTTGATGTGAAGTACTAATTGGGGATAATAATTAAATCATTAAAAAATAGACTTGCATTCTTTATTCAACCATGAGTATACAAAGTATTTTAATTTTGAGAGTGGGGGCATACATTATATTAGAAAAAATAAACTTGCAACACATGTAAAACAAAATAGAGTAGAGTATGTGGGTTATAGAACTCTCGATGTGAATAAAAATAATGTTGATTGTACCTAATTTTTTTAGCAGTATAATAACTATGTACATGGTAAAATAACATATGTAATAATAACACATATGTGATATTAGGTGTATGCAAAAACACCCATAAATCTAAACACTTAGAACTACACCCTACACCTTATATCTTACACATTAAACCCTAATCCTTAAACCATAAATCCTAAACATAATATCCTAAATTATCAACCCTAAGCCCTCAAATCTAAGCGCTATACCCTAAACCCTTTACACTATAACCTATAGCGTATACCCTAAAAACATAAACCCTAATCCCAAAACATAAAGACTTAGATACCCTTAAACATAAATTTTAAACTCTTAAAACCCTAAACTAATTACTTGGTCCCCAATTACCATCATTTAGACTAAGAATTATGTTCACTAGGAAAAAATTGCCCCAGATCACACCATTAAGTACCCCAATTGACTAATTCAATTGATCTATGATAACATAAAGGATAATCAAACCCAAAAACATATTATGTGTACACAAATAGGTTCAAAAAAATCAAATTATCCTCAATTACCTTCATGATTTGACCCTAAATCCTATACCTTATACCATAAACCTTAAACCCTATACCCTAAATTATAAACCCTAAGCTGTAACCCTTATCCCTCTACCATAAGCACTAAGTCCTATACCCTATACCTTAAATCGTCAACCATATTCCCTAAACTTGAAGCACTACAAACCCTTAATCATAAATCGTAAACTCATAAACCCTAAACTAATGATTTGAGCCCCAATTACTATCATTTAGATAAATAGTTAGGTTCACATGGATAAATTTAGCCCAAATCACACCACTAACTACCCCAATTGACTAATCACTCGATTCGAGATGACACGGGTGCTAATCAAACCCAAAAACACATCATGAGCTAAAAATAGGTTGAATAAACTCAAATTATCCTCAATTAACTTCACAATTAGACACTAAACCCTACACCCTATATCATAAAACATTAGACCCTAAACCCTAAACTATAATCCTTAAACCCTATACCCTGAATTATAAACCCTAATCACTAAGACTTAAACAATATACCATATACCCTAAACTCGAAGCCCTAGAAACCTTGAACAATAAATTATAAACTTTTATAATCCCTAACTAATCATTTCAGCCCCAATTACCATCATTTAGACCAATAATTAGGTTCACAGGGTTAAATTTGGCTAAAATCACACCACTAACTACCCCAATTAACTAATTCACTCAATCTGTGATGATATATGGGCTAGTCAAACTCAAAAACACATTATGTGCTCACAAATAGGTTCAAGCAACTCAAATTATCCTCAATTTCCTTCACAGTTGGACCCTCAACCCTACACCATATACCCTAAACCATAAACCCTAATCCCTCAACCATAAACCTTAAACCCTATACCTTAAATTATAGACTCTAAGCCAAAATTCGTAATCCCTAACCCATAAAACCTAAATTATATACCTTATACCCTAATCCTTGAACCCTAAACCATATATTGTAAACTCTTAAAACCCTAAACCAATCATTGGATCCCCAATTACCATCATTTATACTAAATATTAGATTCATAAAGTTAAATTTTGTCCAAATTACGCCACTAACTACTCCAATTTACTAATTCACTCGATTTGTGATAACACATAATAAATTAAAGTAGTCAAGATGTTTTAGTTATACTATGAAAAATCTTATATTAATAAGATCAAAAATTTGCTTCAAATTAAAATTAAAGATCGTAATAAAGATTAAGAACATAAAAAGGTCATTATTAATCAAACATGAAGACAAGATCTCAAAAAACTAATAAATAAATAACACTGAAATAGAAGGAGTCGAGCATGAAGACTAGACAAAACACTAATAAATAAATAATACTGAAATACTGGAATGCTAACTATAAAAAATTGTTTAAATGATAGAGAGACTCGAGAGGCTAGAAATCGAGCAGCAACTAAACAATTTATATTGAGATGATGGTAAAACTTTTGTTACACGTCTAACCTAATCTATAACATTTATATGAGTCTATTATTTTACCATAATAATGTCACTGGGATCAGTGCGTTTTGAAGTCTTCGGTGCGTGTCAGGAAATGGGTTTGTACTTTTACATTTGTCAAAGATAATATTCACTCTTTAAAAAACTGAGAGCGGTTGTTTCATGGCATAAATGAGCTCAAGATTAGGTTGGCACGCGCAAATGCATTATCAGCTCCGAAATTAAAAAATGCCCCATGACTAGTCTACCTTCTCCTCTTATATATGTATCCATTTACTTATATATTCTGTTTGGACTGTTTCGCAGTTTGGGTGAGATTAGGAATTGTTTTTAAATCCATTCTTGAATTACGTGGAAAAATAAAATAAATGACTGGTGGCCAAACTGAATAATCTCAATGTCTGATAACTGGTGCGCGTTTTATTGTCTGTTTCCTTTCTCGGTGGATTTTTAATGCGCACAGAATCAGTCGGTGAGGTTATTTATATCTGAACAAATATCCGAACCAGCCTAAAGCTGTATTAACAGAAAGAAGACAACGCTGAAAGCACATAACCAGCGGGTAAACATGAGCAGAATGATAATCAGTATCACAAGCAGAAGCCCATGGATGACCATGTGGATGATGCACACAAGCTTACACAAGGCAAAGTTCACTAGGAGACGACCAAAAAAATTTCAGAATAGATATTATGCACAAGCATGTGAAAATGGAGAAACGAATAAAGCAATGGACCAGTCCCAAAGCTCGGATGCCAAAGAAAACATGCAGTCAGGTAATGTGATAATATCAACACATCTTTTTTTGAATTTTATTTTTGTTTTGTTTTCTTGGGGAAAGGAAAATCGTCTAAAATTTTAGCAATTTGGTTACGATCGAGGTAATAAACGATTTTCTTCTGTTTCGTTCATGAATTAAAGGTATCCATTATGTGAAATTTGATTGGCTTCATCTTTTTAACAGATTTGAGGATTTGTATTATGATAAATGACATAACCAATGTCTTTTTGTCATCATCCACATCAATTAAATTATAATGCTCCTTTAAATTTTTAAGTTGGCTTTTTTATTTTCTGCTCTCTAAATTTTGACGGACACATCCCAGCCAGGTTGAAAATGGTTCCAATAACTGCAATAAGATCAGTCCAAACAGACTAAGTAATGCATTCAAAAGAGGGATTCAAATGTTTATTACTGTAAGTATTTGCAACCATATATAATAACTACATTTGACCCAACAAAATAATGAAAGGAACCTATATTTCTTTGAAGAAAACAGATCAAATATCGAGGCACTTCAATATATATTTTGGGTCTAATAGTGATATGATTATCCTATATCAAGCTGTATGGGGACATAGGCATTATGCCGAAAGATCTAGTCATACTAGCATACTCATTTTTATTTTCTTTTTTTGGTGTGTTTTTTCTTTGTTGATAGTGGGTTGAGGCTGCTCTTACGAGTATGAGGGGACCAAAGAGTCCAGGTCCTAAAGGATCTGATCCCAAGCATCATTAACAACCATATTTCCATATACTGATGTATGAATTGTCATTATCAGAGGATTTATGTGTTGATGAAGACTAGATACGAGGCTAGTGGGAATTTTGTGTTTATTTTGCCTCTTCTTAGTACTCAGCAAATTTGGTGGAAATTCAAGGTTGTGAAGTACATGAATCACATCAAGCAATGTAAATTATTATCTGAATGTAAATTATTAATGGGTTCTTTCATTTGATTACATGTATCGTTCCTCTTCTTTCGTAACTTCAGATATGTGAAAAATGAACAAATCCATGAATTTTGAAAACGTGGCCAGCACAAAAATATCTAGATCCATGAACATGAATGAGCATATCAATAGCACTAGCATTTTAAACCCCCTGTAAAATCCATTTATCAGTTTTATAAGTCGAATGATAACCCTAATCGATACAAAAAAATTTCTTGTCATTATGTTCGGCTCTCCTGGTAGGAATATTCCGCAATTTCTTAAAGCAACGACTAGAAATAGGGTGTTGATGATATAATTTTTTTTAATTGTAGTAGCTTACCCATTTATAGTCTGAAACCCATTTATTATAAATTTGAAAAGTACACTTTTACTACTATAATAAGATATAGTACATCTTTTAACATCGTTAAGTATATCAAAATGATGGGTAAAAAAGTCTCATCTTTGAGCTTTGTTGTCAGCTTCAATTCTGGGAGTCTCAGTCATTTGTTCCGATAAATGTGAGAAGATATCTAATTGTGAGCCCATGAGTTGAAACAAATCATCTAATGAGTTTACTATCATATTCATATATATATATATATATATATCTTAATATTGAAAGATATTAATTTATAGGATGGATTTTCCACCTATCACATTGATTATTGATCTCATCATTTTCTCTATGATTTTTATGTCGATTGGTGATAGATAAACTAAATCTAATTGTACCATTGTGTAAGGCTAGAAAACAAAAATCACGAATACAAAATGCTCCAAATTTCAACTTATTTTTTGGATATTATGAATTTTTTTTGTTGATTTCTGTAATCAAAACAAAAAAATCTATACATTTAAATAAATATGAAATTTAAACGCAAAGCTTCCCTGTAGCATTCGAACGGACATAAATCTCAATATGGGCCATATTTATTTTCATCCCACATGATTACACTCTACCACCACTATTGGCTACCATCGTAGGTTATGTCTATTGTTTTAATAACATATACCTAGTTGGTTTATATGATTCTCCATATTTGTCCACTAGTTGTCATTATGAAAAGTGGTTCCAGATTAACTAATGTGTTTCATGCCTTGTCCATATAAGTTGATAGACACAATAGTTAAAGACATGAAATCATAAAAAAAAATTGAAGTGGCTTATTGTCAAGAGTTTTTTTAAAGATAGATATTTATAATTAGCCAAATATTAGGGATTTTTAAACTCAAGTTGGCTATGTGGATAATGTTTGGCAACACAATAGTGCACCTAAGAACCATATACCTTATTCTTCCCTACTCAAATAACTAAATGATTTATAATCTTAATGGATTTTTATTTTGGGATTGACAAAAAATTGATCGTCTAACATTTTAAATAATATTTGGATCAACATATATTCTATGCACACTTGGATCAATCTCATCAAAATTGTGGAGGAAAAAAATTAAAATGCAATTAAATTAACGAATTATACACACCCCAATCTATTGAATGTACTAATATATATACTCAAAATTAAATGTTACTTTTCAATCTGGAGATATTCAAATTTGGATTGTTGTTAGGTGTGTATAAAAGAATCCAAATAATCAAGCATTAGTGACTACAAATCTGGTAATTTACTTATCCAAATAAAAACTCTTCAGCCATTATAGTTTACAAAGTACATTTAAATCTATTGATCCAATATAAAACATGTTTACACACAAATTAAACTACTCAATCAATTGGATAATTTGGGATGCAAATGGAGACAATAAAGGCTTAATCCACATTAGATTTTTGCATCTGGTTACTTTTGAATTTATTGACGTTATTTTCACACCATGCTTTACTAATCCATCAATTAGTTCTTTTTGGTATGAAAATTGGGCCAATAAAGTTGTGATCCACATTAACTTGTCACATTTGGTCATTTTGGGATCAATTGATCCCATTTGTTTAGCACATTGAACCAATGACTCAATCAACCCTATGTGGTATGCAATTGGGGCCACTCAAGCCCTAACCACATTATATTTATGTGTTTAGAATATTTATGGTTGATTGGCCTTGTTTACACATCACATTGATTAACTGGTGAATTAATTGATTCAATGTGTTATGCAAATGGGGCCAATATATCCCTAATACATATTAAAAATTTTCATTAAGAAATCTTGGGCTTAATTGG
>JARHVA010008629.1:75000-87500 GCA_037957365.1 Torreya grandis
TGTTGTTGCCTAAGAATGGATAACTTTTGCCAATATTAATAATACAGTGAAATATATTATAGAATCTAGGATTTTGATCCTTATAGATAGCATAGCCACTAACAGCCAACAACAAGTGGAATGACAACATGATACACAATGAGACTTCATCTCAAGCATTGCTTTGTAATTAATAAAAAATGAGGATTGATTTCAAATCCTCAAATTGTTTTGTGTTTATGTTTTGTAATTACTAGAAACTTATTTTTTATAATATTTAAAATATTTTATAATTATGGATTCTTTACTCAAGGCTTAGTTTTTATTTTTCTTGACACTCATATTAGGCTACGATGTGTAATAATTCACTGTAATATTAAATTGGTTTAATTTATTGTAAATTTGGTTTCAAAGCTATTAAAATATTATTTACCATTTATTATGACTTAACAATGTAAATTTAAATTGAAAGGTCAACAAAATTGAAAAAATAGAATGTTGAATATGTATTATTTTTTGCAACTTATAATGTAAAAAATGCTAAAGAATACTATTAAAAAATTCTAAAGATATGATCATATGAATGAATTATTTCATAAACAACTTAACTCAAATCAAAATTAAGCATTTCATAAATAATGTAGTAGATTGATGAATTAAACAACATAAATATTATTTAGTAGTTTTCATAAACATATTACAATATTATAGACTAACACTTAGGTATCTCAATCAACCCTTTGGTAACTCATTCTTCATCATTGACATGTTTATGTCTTGTGTCACTAATATTTTTAGTTTCACCATCTTCTTTTGTAGTTGTATTCATGACATATCTTCTTTTAGTTAGAGTACTCCAAATTTAAATTTATATATCATATGGAAACACATCCACTTCATAACTTGAAACATACAACCTTAAATAAGTCACAAGATTTTATTCAATATATTCTAAAGTCTTGATTTAACAAAATATAATTAACTAAATACCCTTTCATCTTCCACAAAATCCAAAATTATTGTTTGACATAATTCATATAATTAAAAATATTTATCGATTTCTTTTTGTAGAACACTACTATGATACAATTTCTTCCATATCATTGTAATAGAATATTTTTCTATTAATTTAGTTAACAATCGATATTGTTCAACCATTATAATTCCAAAAAGGATTGAATGTTTTTTCATTATTTTTTTTAAAAAAATACCATTAACTTCCTCTCCATTGACTTCCGTAGACATATTTAAATGTTTGATGAGATTACCCATGTATTTAATAAATAAATTACTTATTCTTTCTTCACCATTTTCATTATTCTAAAATGTAAGATTCACCACCTCCATGGCTTAAAACAATTCATCCCTTTGATAATGATCTCGAATTTCAGTAAATAAGCTTTTTGAAATGTCTCTCAATTTCATTCATGTGTCACATATGACATTATCATATATAACACTTCTTCAAATTCTAATCCAACTACATTAGTTCATATTTGGAGACTGTGTAATGCTATCTCCTTTCCATTAAAAAAAATATAAATATGATCATGAATATTGAATATTGAATATTGAATTTCAAATAGTTTTGAGGGTCCTTTATATTTTTTAAAGTTTCCTAACTCTCAAATATTAGTCCCTTAAAACTTTTATTCAAGTAATATAATATATCATGAGATAGACAAACCTATTTTCTCAACTGTATGAAGTCAACACACACACACACACACACACACACACACACACACACACACACACACACACACACACATATTTGTGCATGTTTTGTCAAAGAATGCATTTCCTTCAACATGGATAGAATACCACATAATGTTACCAAAATTTAAAAAAATAATAAATGGTTTAATATTTTTTTTGCCTTGTCAACCTCCATCATATACTAAAACATAAAACCATCTAATGATTAGTATTCTTGAAATATTATACATGTAACCTCATACATTGAAATCCATAGAGTATCGACATCTTTTAATAGTTTTTTCTATTAGTCACTCTAATTGCAAATTTTTGAAACTCAAAACCTTTTTGGATTGCATGACATATACATGTGCAAATCATGTATAAGTTATTTCACTTTTGTGGAATTTTTAAATGTGCTTAAAATTTTGTAAGCAAGATTTATTCTATGTGGCATTCAATGGATTGGAGTCATATATGTGGTAACTGATGTTTGTAAGCAAACATATAAACCTGTTCTATTCCCATTCGTTACTAATAAACCCACACCAACTTAGTACCTATATCACGGTAACTCATCACAACAATATCCATCAAATTAGAAATAACAAATTTACAAAAGTTTTTAACATTATAGTTTTTAGTCATTTTATGTATAGATAAAAGGTAAGGTTGTTTTGAATGATTCTGAAATGTATATACATGCATGCATACCCATGGTGTGTTGTCACCAACTATTACCTTATAAATGGATATTGATATAAACCTTCATGATCTTACTTTTTCTTTCAAATCCTCTTTTTCAATCATTGTGAAGCATTTTACTATCTCCCAAGTGCTGGTATCCAACCAATGTGAATGTGGAATGTTATGCAATCTAATATGATAAAATAAAATCTTGTATCTAAAATATCATAGTTTGGTCTTTCTTTTTTTTATAATATGATATAAAGTTCAAAATTGTATATTTTTGGCAACCAAATTAGACAAAGCAAATTTTCCAAATTGAGCTTTAATTGTTCCTCCTTTCTCAATGAGGTGTTGTTGATGTTTTTGATGATTATGATACTTTGTTGCATAGCATTGATGCATGCACTCTTTTGCATTTTTTTTTCTCACAATTTTTTTATATTCCCATCGTTGTCTTTTATTGACTCATATATTTTGCCACAATTTTTCTCAATAATGTCCAAGTTGAGTTTTATTTTTTGGTCCTTTCCAAGTTTCCAACTACATATTATGCATTTACATTTTTTGTGTGTCAGTATTATTTTTTGGATCTATAGGTTCAATAAATAGGTATTTAGATAGCCACTCATACTAAAATTACCTTCCAATTATCCAGATATTTTCTTCTTCCACATAGTTCTTTTATCCTTTTTACAATTGAAGATTTTTTTAGCTATATAGCAATCTCATTTAAAGATTATGTTTGGTGAGTAAATATCTCATTTGTTGTTATAAACTCATCATCGACACCACTACTTATGATGTCATATCTCTATTTTATTAAATTTAATGAGATAGTGGGCATTTATTTTTGAGTGATTTCTTTTAGGGGAGGTATATATTCAAAAGTGTTATACAAGTCTTCAATACTTTTATAATTGAATTCTACATGCAAAAATTTTGTGTGACATTATTTTTTAATAAATGCCAATACTAAAATATAAATATATACAAAATAGTAAATGAAATAATATTTATACTTTAGTAACTATGTTTGGCATTTCATTCCCAAATATGTCTACCAATTTAGGGATATCTTTGATACCTTTATCAATGGCTTCTGCATACAATATTATTATAGACCTTGTCATTATTATTGAATCTTTATAAAAATATTTAATTAATTAAAAATGGTATTTTAAAATTTAATGCCTCTATTTGGCATTTCAAATTCATAACCAGTTATCTCTTCTTATAGAGACATTTTTTCCAAAGAGTTATTAGTCGGTTCTTCATGCAAAATAGTGTTAGACATTTTAATTATTATTTAGCTTTAACACAAACCAATAACTAAAAAACACTAGTTAATTGAAAATTTAGTACATGTGTTTAGTGTATGGATAAAATAAGATAATAGGCTATTTTATTTTTAAATTTCTAAGAGGTCATAATGTTTTCAGTAGATGTCATATAATCAAGCCTACAGAGTCTTGAACAAAAGATGATTAATAGTGAAATGAAGATGATTGAAAACAAACAAAGATATTTGATAGATGGATAATGAATCACGACATCAATTAAACATGATGGCATCTAACAATAGCCTACGGGTGATCGACAACAGCCAATGGGCATTCAACTATATCTTTCCATTATTTGATGAGTTGAAGGTAGCTAACCATCATATTTTGATACCCTTCAATCATCTATTAGTAGTCTATGATCATTTGACAATAGTCTATGGTCATCCGACAACATCCTAAGATCATTCGACTGGAGTCAGTGGTCTTACAACTATAACTTGTGGTCGCATGATAGAACTTAAAGAGTAGTAAATGAAATTACATTTAAAAATACTAAATAATAATATTTTAAACAATCATTGCATACCTTATTTGAAACTATTTATTCTTGAAGCCCTCTTGAGACTTCAAATCCAAACCACCAAAAATTTTCTTAAAGTCATTTGAATCCTTACGGCACCTTGTAATTGCACTATGTCTGGTAGTATAGTGTTATCATCTGACAGTGTGTGATTAGGATAGTGGACTTTGAAGGTTTATGTCATCTGACGATATGTGGCAAATGCCTTTAGATTAGATTTTGAGATACCTATGCATTATATTTATATGAAGAAATTTATTTTCAAATGTAGGTGAACTTTCTCTCAAAATTAACTTTAATCTCAAAAATTTAGGTGATCCCATTCTGTCAGCCACTCCACAAAAATCGTCAAATGTCAAATTCAAAAAATAAAATATTTATAAATTAATGAAGATTTGCCACTAAAAAGAACACTACTTAATTTACATAACGATATAACCAAACATGACAATCTGGTATATATAAAAAGAAGTTTAAGAAATTAATATAACATATCAATATTTGAAATACTTAAGGTTTCTAGTTTTCTATATTTTATTTTATCATTTTTTTACTATTTTTGCTTTTTAATGCCAGATTTATTTTTCTTCCAAATTTTAATGTGTCTATAACTCACTCTTAAGGCGATCTAAAATCAAAAAGTATAAATCACCCTTGAGGCAATCTAAATTTTGGCAATATAAATAAAACCTTAAAGCAATTTTAAGTTACACTGTTTAAGGCAATTTAAAGACGACCTAAAGTTGGGCTATTTATAGCAAGTTAAAGTCTAAAATAATAAGGCACTATAACGTCACCCTTAAAGCATGTGTTTAAAGGAGCCCTAAACTCAAACATACAATGTGTTAAGACATCTATTTAAAGGCTCCTTAATGTTGACTTAAAATCATACAATGTTAATGCGCCTTAAGCGACCTTTGTCAACATCAACTTAAAGTTTCACAACATTAAAGTGCTTTGCAAATGTGTTTAACTAAATTCTCGTCTTAAAAAATTGTAAGAAAAAATCATGACAACAGTAAGGCACCGTAAGGTTTGACACAAAGTGAATTAAATTGGTAACGATGTCATGTGCAAAATCTTATATTGATAAGACCAGACATTTGCTTCAAATTAAAATTAAAGATCGTTGCAAAGATCAGCGTTAGTGGAGCATGAAGAGTAACAACAGACTAATACATAAATACCACTGAAATACTGAAATGCTAACTATAGAGAGTTGATTAACTGATAAAAAGATTCGAGAAACGTGGAAATCGAGAAGCACCTAAACAATTTGAATTGAGATGATGGCAAAACTTTTGTTATACGTGTAACCCTAATCTATGACATTTATATGAGTCCAAGAATGTCTATTATTTTAACATGAGAATATCAGTTGGATTGGAAAAGAACAATGCGTTTTCTACTTTTACTTTTGTCGATCATAATACTCGCTCTTAAAAAAACTGAGCGCGGTTGTTTCATGCCATAAATGAGCTCAAGAGTCGGTTGGCAGGCGCAAATGCTTTTATCAGCTCTGAAATAAAAAATGCCCCCATGACCAGTCTACCTTCTCCTTTTATACATGTATCCATTTCCTTATATATTCTGTTTGGACTGTTTCGGAGTTTGATAAGAGTAGGAATTGTTTTTAAATCCATTCTTGAATTACGTGCAGAAAGAAAATAAATGACTCGTGGCCAAACTGAGTAATCTCAATGTCTGAAAATAGGTGTGCGCTTTATTGTCTATTTCAGCTGTCATTGGATTTTTAATGCGCACAGAATAGACTCGGTGAGGTTCTTTATATCTGAACAAATATGCAAGCCAACGTAAAGTTGTATTAACAGAAAGAAGACGACGCTGAAGGCACATAACAAGTGTTAGCGTCAATTTCTCTTGCGCCAGGGGCAGTCCAACGCCAAGCTAACTGCCTATGTATCTAAGCTAACTAATGCATAAGCAATTCTTTTGTTTTCTCCGCCTTCATGCAAATAACGATAGGTAAACAGCAGTTGAACTCTGCTTTTTCCTCTTTTTCACCGCTTCTCTTTGCTACGGTTGAGATGCTCTTGTAACTTTTGTTAAGGGTAAGGCTTTTTCAATTTATTATTAAGGAAATACCTTGAAATCTGCTTCTTGCTCTGTTTTTCTTTTTGTACTCTGTTTTTCTTGCTGCTCTATTTTTGTTTCTTTCAGGGTGATGCCGCTGTAGCTTCAAATTTTACATGGTATTAGAGCCTGGTTGCCAGAAAGAGAAGTACAGTATTTTTTTTTGCAGATATAGAAGATCAGAGCTGAAAAATGGAATGTTCACCATCTGCCATTCTCACACCATAGAACTATTTTGATTGGAAGCCAAAGATTCTACTTCAGCTCAGAAGTAGAGGCCTCTATCGGATAGTTATGAATACAGAGGTTGAACCCAATCTAGCAGTTGAAAAATCTAAATACTTCAACCGCATGGATGAAGCATTTGGTTTGCTATACTTATCCATCTCTCCAGAATTGGTGTTTCATGTTGAGGCATGTACAACTCCAAACCAAGTTTGGAATACATTGGAGACTCTTTTTGGAAAGAAAGATGAAATGCGGGGTCATATCCTTGAAAATGAGCTCAACTCATTAGATCCAAGGATTTTTGATAATATTCAAGATTTCTTCACAAAGTTCAAGGCGTTATTGCTTCAACTCAAAGGATCTGGTATTGACAAATCCAAGGAAGAAAGCAAATTAATCCTTTCTATTCTATCAAAGTTGGGTCCAGAATATGCAGTATTTGTCTCTGCTTTCCACACAGTTAGGCTCACAACAGGAGCAACTTGGAAGATGCCCACACTGGATACCTTCATTGAGTCTTTAGTACATGAGCAGGATAAGCTTATAAAGATGGGCACATTGAAGAATTCCAAAGCTCATGCACTTGTTGTGCATGCAAGTGGGAAGAACAATTCCAAATCCAACCAGCAATTCAAAGGCAAAGGGAAAAATGATTCATATCCAAGAAAGGAAGGCAATCCCAAACCTCCACATGGATCTACTGGCTCAAAACAAAAGAAGGACAAAAAGGGCCAATCAAAGTGCAGCTATTGCAACCGTGGGTACCATCTAGAATCATCATGCATGAAGAAGACCATTGATCTCATGGCTCAGACGCTTCAACAACATAATCTTGGTAGCCTTATTCCTGAGAGTGCCAAGAAGAAGCAGGAAGAAAAAGCCCCTGAAACAACAGACAATGCTCATGCATTGATTGCTATTCATTCTTCTTCAGATGCATGGATCATAGACTCTGGAGTTTTACACCACATGGCAACCACAAAAGAAGCTCTTTCTTCTTTGAAACCATATTCTGGTTCTCCTATTCTCATGGGAGACAGTTCTCCTGTAGAGGCAACTGGAATAGGGAGGGTAGAGGTTGGAATTGAAAATTTTGAGAATGTCTTACATATTCCAAAGATTTACGTTAATCTTCTTTCTGTGTATCAAATGACACATACTGGAACCGGTAGAAGAGTTGAATTCACCCTTGATTCGGTCACCATATTTGACATGCAAGACAACTCCAAAATTGTTGTTGGTAAGGCAAATCATCAATCTCATCTGTACACTTTTTTCGATTTTGTTGCTAAATCAGATTCTACTTTACTTCTAACACATGCAAATGATGAAAGTAGAATTTGGCATGAAAGATTTGGTCATTGAAATTTTAGATACATGCAGCAACTTAACAAATAAGGAATGGTTAAAGGCTTGCCAGCCATAGACTTTTCTGATGGAATTTGTGAAGGATGTGCTCTTGGAAAGCATCCACAAGAAATGTTTCCAAAGGGGAATGCATGGAGAGCCTCTTCTCCTTTAGAGCTTGTTCACAGTGATCTTATGGGTCCATTTCCTGAACCTTCCATGAGCAAAGCCAGATATGTGTTAACATTCATTGATGATTACACAAGATACACATGGGTGTATTTTCTCAAATTCAAATCTGAGGTGTTTGAGAATCTCAAGATTTTCAAAGCCCATGCAGAGAAGCAGTCTAGGAAAATGATCAAGATCCTCCGCATAGATAATGGAGGGGAGTATGTCAACAATGATGTCCAACATCTCTGTGATGAAGCAGGAATACAATTGCAGAACACAGTTCCATACACTCCACAGCAAAATGGGGTAGATGAGAGGAAGAACCAATCTTTGAAAGAGATGGCCAGCTGCATGTTGCATGCTAGGTCCCTTCCCTCCAAATTGTGGGCTGAAGAAATCAACTATGCTTTGTACATACAAAACAGATCTTTTCACAAATCTGTCACAGGACAAACACCTTTTGAAGCATGGAGAGGCATACAACCAGAAGTCACACATTTTCGCATCTTTGGATCCCGTACTTGGGCATGCATTCCTGCAGATAAGAGGAAGGCTTTGGAGCCTCAAAGCAAAGAATGCATCTTTGTTGGATATCCAGATGGTGTAAAGGGATACATACTACTAGATCTTTCCACAAAAACACTCTTCATTGAAAGGAGTGTCTACTTTGATGAAAGTCTTCCACATGCATCTCAGGTACAACATGCCACTACCTCTATACTTCCTCATCTTACAAATTTCAGAGATACATGCAACCATTTTGATCTTATTTCAGATATTTCTGAATCTGATTTAGAGGAACATGAGCATGCATATGTTGATCCACAACCAATCCTTGATTTGGATTCTAGTGATGATTTAGTATCCCATGTGAAAAATCAAAGAACAAGGAGCTTAGCTGATATATATGAAGTTCCTCATGCACTCTCAGCTACCGAGCCCATTCTGCCGATGCATGCTTATGTGGTTCTAGCATCTGACCCTCAAACTTATGCAGAAGCTACAGGGAATCCGCTTTGGGAAGCAGTCATGGATGAGGAGTACAACTCCCTCATTGCAAACCAAACTTGGGATTTGGTTCCACTTCTTTCCAATCGCAAGCTTGTTAGATGTAAATGGGTCTATAGGACAAAGAAATCAGCAGATGGACATGTGAGCAGATACAAAGCACGGTTGGTCGCCAAAGGTTTTCAACAAGTTCATGGCATTGACTATGATGAGACTTTTGCTCCAGTGGCAAAAATGGACTCCACTCGATTGGCTCTTGCCACTACAGCATCAACAAGGTGGGAGGTTCATCACATGGATTTGAAGAATGCATTTCTTCACGGTGATCTCGATGAGGAGATCTAAATGGAGCAGCCACAAGGGTATATACAAAATTCCTCATTGGTATGTAGACTCAAGAAGTCACTCTATGGCCTCAAGCAGGCACCTAGAGCTTGGTATGCTAAAATGGATTCTTATCTTCTGTCTCAAAATTTCATATGATGTAAATCTGATCCAAATGTTTATATGCTAAGAACCTCTAATTCTTTGCTGCTCATAGTACTCTATGTAGATGATCTACTAATAACAGGGGATTCACCCACCGCCATTGCAGCAATTAAAACTATTTTGCATGATAGATTTTCTATGACAGACATGGGTCTCCTACATTTTTTTTTGGCCTTGAAATCAACTAGAATCAATCAGGAATCACAGTTGCTCAATCCAAGTATGCACGAGTTCTCTTGGTTCGGTTTCACATGACTGACTGCAAGTCAGCGGTCACACCTTTCCTATCAGGGGTCAAGCTTGAAGATGGCAAGGATACACCATTGGTTGATTGCACACGCTACCGTCAACTTGTGGGGAGTCTTCTTTATCTCACTCACACTTGTCCAGATCTCTCATATGCAGTGGGGGTTGTTTCTAGATACATGTAAGAGCTGCATGAGCTACATTGGAAGGCTGCCAAGCGTATACTTCGCTATATCCAGGGAACCATTTGCTATGGGATTCATTATTCAGCAAGTTGTGCTTTGGATCTCATTGGCTACACTGATTCTGACTGGGCTGGTGATAACATTGATTGGAAGTCCACTTCAGGGTATGTTCTTAGTTTGGGGTCAGGACCCATTTGTTGGTCAAGTAAGAAGCAATATACCATTGCTTTATCATCAACAGAGGCTGAATATAGAGGTGTAGTCAACGCTACCATTCAAGTCATTTGGTTGCAACACTTCCTAACTGAGCTTGGTATCCTCTTTCATCGTCCGACTGTCATTTGGTGTGACAATCAGAGTACACTGAAGGTTTGTAGAGATCCCATACAATGGCAACAGACCAAACACATCGAGATCCACATGCACTTCATCCGTGAATCGATACATGATGGAGTCATCGACTTGTAGTACTGTGCCACTTCTGAACAGATTGCCGACATCTTCACGAAGACATTCACTGAGCAAAAGTTTCATTTTCTACGAGACCTTCTTGGTGTGAAGAACACTGCAACACAATAGCTGCCATATGCAGTGAGTGTCTCTTTTGAGGGGGGGTTTTGTTCCCACAGGGTTTTCCCTCTTTCCTCTTTTTTTTTTTTTTTCCTTAATTAGCTTAAGGGGGGGGTGTTAGCGTCAATTTCTCTTGCGCCATGGGCAGTCCAACACCAAGCTAACTGCCTATGTATCTAAGCTAACTAATGCATAAGCAATTCTTTTGTTTTCTCCGCCTTCATGCAAATAACGATGGGTAAACAGCAGTTGAACTCTGCTTTTTCCTCTTTTTCACCGCTTCTCTTTGCTGCGGTTGAGATGCTCTTATAACTTTTGTTAAGGCTAAGGCTTTTTCAATTTATTATTAAGGAAATACCTTGAAATCTGCTTCTTGCTCTATTTTTCTTTTTGTACTCTGTTTTTCTTGCTGCTCTGTTTTTGTTTCTTTCAGGTTGATGCAGCTGTAGCTTCAAATTTTACAACAAGCGGGTGAACATGACCAAAATGATAATCAGTATCACTAGCAGAAACCCATGGATGACCATGTGGATGATGCACAGAAGCTTACACAAGTCAGAGTTCACCATGCGAACTCCATTTTTTTTGGAGAATAGATATTATGCACAATCCCAAACCTCGGATACCAAGGAAAACTTGCAGTCAGGTAATGTGATAATATCAACACACATCTTTTGTTGAATTTTATTTTCGTTTTGTTTTCTTGGGCAAAGGAAAAACGTCCCATAATTTTAGCAATTTGGTTAGGATCGAGGTAATAAACGATCTTCTTCTGTTTCGTTCAAAGGATTATGGGTATCCATTATATGGAATTCGAATAGCCTTATCTTTTTAACAGACTTGAGGGTATCCACTGTGTGGAATTCGAATGGTCTTATATTGTTAACAGATTTGAGGATTTATATCATGATAAATGGCATAACTAATGTTCTTTATCATCATCCACATTAATTAAATTAAAATATAACGTTTCCTTTCAATTTTTATGTTGGCTTTTTTATTTCCTGCTCTTTAATTTTGATGGACAAATCCCAATCAGGTTGAAAATGGTTCCAATTATTGCTATCTGATCAGTCCAAACAGATTAAATAATGCATTCAAAGGAGGGGTTCAAATGTCTACTACTGTAAGTATTTGCAACCATACATAATAACTATCTTTCACCAAACAAAATAATGAAAAGAACTTATATTTTTGTCACGAAAACAGATCAATTATCAGGGCACTTCCATATATTTTTTAGATCTAATAGTGATATGGTTGTCCTATATCAAGCTGTATGGGGACATAACCATTGTGCCAAAAGATCTGGTCATATTAGCATACTTATATTTTTTTTTGCAACATGGCCTAGCACAAATGTTTTTCCATGAACATCAATTGAGTATATCAATAGCATTAGAATTTAAAACCTTTCTAAAATCCATGTATCAGTTTTTTGAGTCTGATGGTAACCCTAATCGGTACAAAACTTTTTCTTGTCATTATGTTCGGCTGACCTGCAGGGAATATTCCACAATTTCTTATAAAGCAAGGACTAGAAATAGGGTGCTGATGATGAATTTTTTTAATTCTAGTCGCTTACCCATCTACAACCGGAAACCCATCTTTGAACTTTGTTATCGGCTTCAATTCTGGTATTCTCAATCATTTGTTCCAATAAGTGTGCGAAGATATCTATAATTGTGGGTCCATGAGTTTAAGCAAATTCTCTAACGAGTTTACTAACAAGTACATATATAATAAACAAATACATTGATGTTAATATCAAAGATATTGATTTAGAGGATTTTATTTTGGATTTGCCATTTTTTTATATTTATTTATTATTTTCTCCATAAATTTTATATTGATTGGTGATAGATAATGAATTTTGTATTGATTGGTGCTAAATAAATTAAATCTGATTATACCATTATGTATATAATT
>JARHVA010008629.1:90000-132500 GCA_037957365.1 Torreya grandis
AAAGTGAAAGCAAATAGAAGGGGGCTTGGGAAGGAATTTCAGGGTAGAGTGGGTGGCCAAGTTTTCATTTATTAAACTGGTTGAAATTTAATATAAAAATGAATCTCGTAAGGAATGAAAGTGCATAAATTGTAGATGGAACCTAAGCATGAACATGAAAGTGAAAATGAAATTGGATTATAATGACATGTAGGAAAGGTATACAAAAATAAAACAAAAAAATGGAGTTATGAAGCATGTTCGAGATGGAAAACTTTAGATGATTGTTTTCATATTAAGACTACAAAATCATCTCAAGAACCCATTGTAACTCAAATAATACTTGTTGAAAATAGTGTAACAATTACATCTCAATTCAAAAGGATCATTCAAAACAATTATTTAGGTAAAATGGTTATGCTATTTGTTATTTTTCACACTCCAACTTGAGGTTGTCCTATAACATTTTTCATGAATATAAGACCACACTCACTTTTCTTGGTGTCCCACACTTACCACATTTTCATTGGTTTGAATGTAATGGTTTGGATATAGTGAAATTGATAGTTATGGTTGAAAAAGAAGACTTTAAAGATGAAATTAAGCATGCACGATATGTGTCACTATATATTTATTAGGTTGTAATAGTGGATAATGTTTATTGGGTCTGTATGCATGTTTATATTGTTATCAATGATGTGACATAGTTTCATTTACTCGTTTTTAATGAAATGACTGAAAATTATAATGTTGAATTCTTTTGTGATATGGTAATAATCATTTTGAAGAACACTATTGGCATGAAGGATTTTAGAATTTTAAAAAACTTGTAGGTGATCGGGTAGATGGGGTATTTGTAATGCAAGGTCATCGAAATAGTCTATTTAAGACTTAAAATATCCCATTGCCTATAAATGAATTTTATTCATTCTATAGCTCATGAAATGAATCTGGATACTAAATAGTCTGAAATTTTAGATATGTAGAAAAATTTTAAGAACTCATTTTTAAGTGCATGCTTATTTTTTTTGGTAGTCTTAAAAGCTTCATAAAGTTTTAATTCTTTTCATAAGGTCTAATAGATAAGCATAAACTATTTTAAATTGTTGACCCAAGTGGATCTCATTGTATTAACTAGTGTATAGGGTATCTGACCTGTTGGTGCTTAATTTTGCACCAAGTTTATATGCCCTTTTCTAAAGAAAATTGGTTGTGTTAGTTCCCAAATTGGGCAACTGAGCAAAAGGAGAGCCAACGTGGAGGTCTTTAGCCTACGTGGCATTAGACAGAGTCAACCAACAAAGTTTAAAGTCCATGCAAATGAAACCTAACACATGGAAATGGTAAAGGAATAAGACAGAGAGATTTTTAATGTCGTGGGCCCGGGTAGGTTGAATGGTGGAGCTTTCAAGTAAAAATGCAAATTAAAAAAACGGTAATTGTCACTTAAAAGTTTCATGGGGATTTGTAGCAGGAATTGCATCTGTAAAATGTACATATTAAAAACACAACTTACAATTTGCATCCAGGTTCCGCAAACCTGCAGCACACCAAGTAGAAGCTCTCGACAGGAACTATAAGCAGAAGGAGCACGACGAAACATTAATCGTTGATTGCAAGTTTGACTTGCTTCCAAATTATAATTTATTTCTACACTTCCAGATACTGTGGAAAACAAGAGAATGGGTCGATGGCAGAAAAAAGAAACTTAGAAGCAATTTTGCAAACTACTAAACTATAATTTGCTTGTGGATCTCTGGATTCTATGAATACAAGGGCGCCTCAAAAAAGTTGTAGAGGAGGCCTCCAAAGTACCTAGGAGATTTGTGTGGGATAAGCAACTTGAAAAATTCATGTTTCAAATTATGGTCAACTCTCCTAATCCCACTTGTCAAATCTAGTGGAAGAAAAGTCAACTCAAGAGGAGCTTCATAGAGATTTTGAGGATGATTGCAATTTCGAAATATTTGAAATGTGTAAATTGAAAATTGCACTTGGATCTCCCAAATCCACCAGTCAATGCCATTCAACAAGGGGTCCTAATGCAAAGAGAACTTTTAAGTTCAATTGTAATTTTACAATTTTTGAAACTACAAATTGCAATTGGAGTTCCAATTTCCCTATGGGAAATTTCAAGGCTAATTACAATTTTACAATTTTGTAAATTGAAAATTGTCATTGGAGTTCATATTTCCCTGAGGGAACATTTGAGGGGAATTGTAACCATGAATTAAAATTTTCAAATTTGTAAATTGTAGTTGGATTTGCCATTTACCTGAAGGAATTTTCCAAGGGAATTGCAACTACGAATTGTAATTTCAAAATTTGCAAATTGTAAATTGCAATTGAAGTTCCCATCTCCCTAAGGGAAATTTTCATGGAAATTGTAAAAATTTTGTTGAGTTTTGGATTTCCATAATACAAATAAAATTTCAAAATTGCAAATGGGACCTAGATTTCTTCAAAACAAAAAAAAGTGCAAATTTGTAAAAGAGACAAGAATTTTCCAAAAAGGCTAAAAAGTGAAAAGTAATGCATTTATGAATTAAAGAATTTGGAGGCAACACTAAAAATCAAATGCAAAAAAATGAAATGTGTAAAAATCAAATTAGACCTAAATGTCAAAAAAGTAAAAATAACCTAAATTTTGCATTTTCAATTATTTTGCTTGTTCAACACCTCCATGGCAGAAATATTACAAGTTTGCAAAATCAAGGTGGGCCACTCCAAAGAAGATTTCTGAAGAAGCTATCAGTGTGGTGTGTTTGAATGTCATCATTACAAGGCAAGGTTATTATTTGGCATGCATATAATGAAGGGCATCTATCAACAAGATTTCATATTTGCAAATGAGTGGTCAAAGGCATGTCTAAGGTAGTTCCATAAGAAGACCAAGATATTGTTTGGATCTAAAAGTGAATATTCTCTTTTAAGCTCATGTAAAATGCATTTTCAACAAAGAAATCAAAGGGTTTGTTGAAAATATTCATCATCACATGTAGATGCAATTATAACAATGACTTTTCATGTAAAGGGATGAAAATTTCAAGCATGGCAAGGAGCATTTTCCAATTGGGAGTATCTTGGCAGAAATTTGAGTGTTGATTGTAATTTTTAAATATTGTAAATTAATACCCACATTCTTGGATTGTAAAAAGTGGTAAAAAAATGTATAAATAGAGGTCTTGTCCTCTATTCTATTTTTCTTTCTCTTTTTTTTCTCTCTAAGTCGTAGGCTCTCCAAATTTTTTTGATCCAATGCTGTGTATATGTATTGTCTCCCTTGATAAGGTCACTGCAACTATACATCCATTAGCAAGCTCTAAGAGTATGTTTATGTCTCCCCTATCCAACGTTAAGCAAACTCACCATGCTTGTCCCCATGGAAACATTTTGAAACATTGATGTATGTAAAATTTTCTTTCAAGATAATGGGAAATACTTGTGCATTTTTACTTTTTCCTATTGATGAAATACAATGCCATGTTTTGCAATTGTAGTACATTGGATATCTTATTTTATGCTCATTACTAGTTTTCCTTTTAATCTTAGATCTAGGTTATAAATCATTTTTTGCACATTGATTTGGAAATATGATTTTCATAACATCTTAAGGGCGCCTTGGGTTTATGGACTTCATAGGAAAAAGTATTTTAAATTTTAGTTGGAGTGTATGATCTAAGGTTTAAGGAATCATTTAGGTTTTTACATTGTATTGACACCAACGAATGCAAACCATTCCTGGTAGTTCCCCTTAGCTTGTATTTTAGTTTTTCTAAATCATTACATATAAGTGATGTCATGAATATTGAAAGAATCCTTGTTGTTTAAAAACCCACTAACACCACCCTTTTTATAACTACTTAATTTTTCATACCATATCATACCCTGGAAATGATACACTATGTTGAATATTTTATGTGTTATTTACCTGTAAATGCATAGATATTGCATACTTATAATTTGTGTGCATTTTGTGATTTAATGACCAACATTGCAATCTTCCATTTGAACCCATGTTGTTGAAAAATATTTATAATGAATGTTTAAATCACATCCCCATCTATCTTCAGTAGCTTGTGTTTGATCTAGTGCATTTGTGTATCCCATGTGATAACCTTTCCTAGGTGGAGTGTGCAACTTTAGTTATGCCATGGTCAAATTTGTTCTTTGTGCTAATTATCCCCATGGTGATTAAATTGTAGTATCACTCCATGTGAGAAATATACCCTTTAAGTCCTCTCATCTTGGTTTAGGTAGAGCTAAAAGTTAAAGGAAACTATCCATACCTTCTGTTGGTGCCTCTTAGTCAATGTGTTTAGTCCATCCATTTTCTAAACCCTTTCCTAGATATAACAACATATCAATGGGTTTATCATCCACGTTTCCCATTTTCTTCAAGTGTGCAAGGCAGAGAAAAATAGATGTAAAACTAGGAACCAACACTCAAATGCCACCATTGTTGGGGAGAAACTTTATCACTTATGTTTCTAGGGACTCTTGTGGAGAGAAGATTGTAAGTTCAGGTTTGGAAAAGTTCTCTACCCATACTTGATGCAAGTAATTTCAATTGCATTTTCAAAAAAAGTTTATTCATATTATCTTATGTGTTTGAAAGTTGGTATTATTTTAGTGTGCTTCTTCTATCTTGGCCATCAACAAGTTAAGTACTCTGTTGGGACATGCCAAGAATTGAGAGATATGATCAGAATGACATATGTTGAATTTGTTGCAAAGAGATATAAATTCATCATTTTTAAGGAGGTTTCCCTTTCTGAATATGAATCCATAATTTCTAGTGTCCTTGCTTTCATACATCATCACTAGTTTCATCATGATATGATTTTAGTATGTTGCATGTTTGTAAATTGTTATAGTCTAGAATTTTACTTATAGTGGTGACTGCAAAACATCATCTAGTTTCAAAGAAAGATCAATGACTGATTTGAATATCTTTAGCTTTGAGAGTTCTATTGCTTGTAAAGCTAGAAGGACTAAGGTCATCCTTCAAAGCTAACTCATCAAAACAACTTGTCTCACCCTTAAGTGTTCATCAAGATAGAAGGAAAAAGTTTGGATCCCCATTGAAGAGAAAAGTTTAGCTGTAAAAGAATGTTAGGGCTATCAAGTTTTTGGTAAATCTAAACTTGTATTTGCTAAACTTCCTAGTACCAGATATTATTAGAGCTCTCCTAGTAATTTCAAATCATATAGTTCCATTTATTATCCATATCCCTCTCAACTAACTCAATCTCCTCCTATGTTTGATCACCCAATTCCACCTCACTCACTCCCTTATAACCCTTTGCCATTAGATATTGAATCTACCATTGAACCAATTGTGAGGCATAGGGTTCAAGATGATAATGAGAATCCTTAATTTTGAATTCCCAAATTTAGTTCTATTAACATTGAGTAAATTGAATGTTATCCTAATGAAGTCCTAAGTGAATTAAGGAACCACTTTCCAAAATTTCAAAGGAATAATGTGGTAATAGTGATCAACATTTGAGAGCCTTTTACATTATCATTGATGATTATGAGATTGAGTATGAGGATATTTGCGTCAAGATTTTTATGCACATGCTGGAATAAGACACTCTTGAATGGTTTATTCCTTTCCCCATTGATGTATTGATTAGTGGGTATAAATGAAGAATGTTTTTAAAATTTAGTATGGTGATAGGATTGATCCTAGGTTTATTTTATCTAAGTTTGAAAACATCAAAAATAACCCTACTGAGTGTGTGTAGGAATTTAATACATGGTTAGATAAGACCATGATGTAGCTTCCTGAAAACATAACGCATAGTGATACAACATTCTTAATTAAATATTGTGATGCCTTTGATAATAAGGCTACACACTACTTGGCAGATAAGGCTCCCATTAACCTAAGGTTGGAATTCAATATGAACATCCAAATTGAAAATAACATAAATATTTAGGTAAACCCATGAACAAGTGGGCTGATATAAAGTTAGTTAATCAAGAAAAAAATGAACTCCACTAAGACAACCAACCTTGAGGAGATGGTAGGACTTTGGCCTTCGTTGTCACAAAAATGTCCTACAATCTAGATAGGGCTAAGAAGGGTCTACATCATGGGTATACATGTCAAGAGAGAGCTCATAATATAAATCAATCACAAGGGAAGCCTTCTTTCCACATTAGAGATAATGATAGAGTGAAGAAACCTGCACGTGATGATATAAATCAGAATAGGGAAGTTGGAAAGGAAGTGCCTAATCCATTAAATGCCAAAGTGAATTTTTTAAATTATGACATTGATTGTTGTGATAAATGCTTCCTTCCCCATTCTCCTTGTGATACTACTGAACTAATTGATGAAGATGTGGATGAACTTGAGTATGCATCATTTGATGATGAGATTTTGATGTTCAATTGTCAAGACTCCAAAAGTAAAATGTCTTCCTTCACAGAATTAATAAGTGCTACTCCTATTGATTAGTTTTGGAGTGTAGTCAAGTAGGTATGTTTCCTAATTTTTGAATGTTCTTGTGATTTTAAAATGACATAAGTATATGAGTTACCCAATAATGATGTAATTGAATATATAAAGTGTACTCTAAATGAAGTGTTGTACATGGATGTGGAATTGGGTAACTTTATTGGTAATGTGGATGTTTTTGAGAAACCATCTATTTTTTATGTTGGGATTGACAACAGTGGTGATGTTTGGAGAATGCCATTAGATGGATCTAGGGTTATATTTTATGCCCCTAATGATGAATGTTTTTAGGTTTCTTCAAAAGAGTACTTTGAGTGCATGAATAACATTTTGGTTAATGAGGCACTCTTTCTTAGTACTCACCTGATTACAATCGAGAAACAAGTTTACTTGTAGCTTTTGAATAAGTTCCAATATCCTTTGGCTTGGTCATATTCAAATTTGAAAACATATAAAGAGGATTTGTTTTGAAATGTCATCTCACTATAGCCTAGCAACGGGACGTTCAGGGAAGTTTAGATATTGATTAACTTCATCTCGGCCACCAAGATGCTAGAAAAGTTAAAGATATTAATGGATGGTGAGATACCAGAGCTACCAATTGATGTCAGATATTTGAAACATTTCTTAAACTAAGTCCATGATGATGTACAATATTGTATAGTGTATATCTTTGTTGTTTCATTGCATTATTTCCCCTCTGCTTTGGCCTTGTTTATATAGTTCTATTTAAGTTCCTTTTCAGGTCCTATTGATCTATGTTCATCCATATAACTTATTTTATTTAGCTTCCATGGGTGTTTATTTATTAATTATCATGTGTTCACTCCATGTCCCAATAGATTGACACTTATTCTTGTGTTATGGTTTTCTTTGCACACCTATAAGGGGTATACATCCCCTAGTGAGAGCTATTGTGAGTGCTCAAATTTGTATCAAGTTTATATGCCCTTTTATAAATAAAAATGGTATTGTTAGTTCCTACAATGGGTAGCCTAGTGAATGGAGAGCCCACATGGAGGTCCTTAGGCCTATGTGGCATCAAAGAGAGTCAAGCAATGAAGTTTTAATTTCACACTAATGAAACCTACCACATGGAAATAGTAAACAAATAAGAAAGACAAAATTTTTAGGTCATGGGCCCATTTAGATTGAATGGTAGATCTTTGTAGTTAAAATGCAAATTAAAAAAATTTCAATTACCACTTAAAATTTTTGTGGGGATTTGTAAAGGGATTGCATGTGTAAAATGCACATATTAAAAACACAACTTGCAATTTGCATTTAGGTTCCCCAAACCCATATCACACCATGTAGAAGCTATCAATATGAACTATAAGTGGAAAGAGCATGATAAAAATTTAATCATTGACTACAAGTTTGACTTTCTTCCAAATTTCAATTTGTTTCTACCCGTTTGGATACCATGGAAAATAAGAGAATGGGTCGATGGTGGAAAAAATAAACTTAGAAGCAATTTTTCAAATTCTTGATCTACAATTTACTTTTGGATATCTAGATTCTATGAATACAAGGGGTTAGAAGAAGTCTTAAAGGTGACTGCAATCTAGTATATTTATAAGTTTAGAAGTACTATTAACTTTCCTAGGCATGTGAGTTTCCAAAAAAAGTCATTCAAGCATGGAGGGAACACATCCATTCTTCTTCACGTAGACTTGAATTCACACCGGAAAATGTATGATGCATATCTCTTTAGGTGATATACTCATCATGTATAACCTTGGCACAACCAAATGAATCAGCTGATTATAAATTTTGAAACTTATGAGGTGAGATACATAAACTAACCATGGTCAATAGTAGGGGAGAAGAGGAAAATGGAGCTGTTAATGTACATAACACACTAAGAGGTTATTTATTGCACCCAATGTAGAAACATAATATATGAATAGATAATGATGATCATACATTGTAGTAGCCTAGTTCTGGTATTCATGAGGGGATGGAAGATGTTAGGAATATTGATGGTTTAAACTTAAAAGAGAATCAGTCAACAAGAATGAGGGATCCAAAGATATTGCAATCAGGACATAGGAATGCTGTGATGATTAACTATGGTTCATCATATAGATGATTCAAGAGTAATTATGAAAGGGTTTATGGTATATATCCCCATAATCAAGGGCATCTTTCTCGTGGTCCCCCACCTACAAAGTCGCTAGTCAATCAGTCATTGTCATAGAGCAATAAATGTATATAGGGAAGGTTCATATTGAGAATAAAAAGTCAGTTGATGCTACTTAAAGTAACCTTACTGATAGATGATGATAATTTCATTCCAAATATGAATATAGAGCATGTAGAATCGATGAAAGCTTCCAATAATGATTTTGGTGGTCCAAATACTATTATGGAAGGAAAGGGAATTTTGATGGTTTTGTTTGGGTTTTCTAATATCAATAAAGGAGGGGGAAGTCATTCACATAAAACAATTATCGTAGGAACAATTTATAATCAATCCACCATACATAATCAAATGCTACCTAATCTCTTATAATTCTCTCATACATGAATTCTCAATAGGGGTCAGCAACTCAAAAAACTCTTAATTGGTTTATAAAGAAATAAGAATCAGACACTTAAGTTGTTGATTAGATGGGATCAAAGAGAATTAAGGTTCTCTATTTCAATAATATTTTTAGGATTAATAGTTCATCACCCTAAGCTAGCAAGATTGATGTTGTGGATGCCAGGAATAGTTCATGTAACACCACTATATGTTGTAGCTGATGTGGTATCTCATTGTGCACAAAGTATGGATTATTGTGTTGAAGCAAGTAGTGTCTACATGGAAAGAACTTGGATTTTGGTAAAATATTCTATAGGGTACCTCATTGAACCATGTCGTAGGAATGGAGTTAGGAAAAAATTCAAAAATGGTCATTTTTTAAAGAGTTGTAGATTCGACCCCCAAAGTCCTTAGGAGATTTGTGTGGGAAAAACAAGTTGTAAAATGCAATTTGTAAATTGTCATCAACTCTCCCAATCCCACCAATTAGAGCTAATAGAATAAAATTCAACTCAAGAGGAGCTTCAAGGAGATTTTGAGGAAGAATGCAATTTTATAATTTTACAGATGTGTAAATTGATAATTACACTTGGATCTCCTAAATAAGCTAGTCAATGTTAGTCACCATGGGTCTTAGGGCAAAAGGGAAATTTCAAGACCAATTAAAAATTTTCAATTATGTAAATTGAAAATTGTAGTTGGAGTTCCCATTTCTCTATGGGAACTTTCAAGGCCAATTATAAATTTACAATTTTGCAAATTGTAAATTGCAGTTGGAGTTCCCATTTCACTTAGGGAACCTTTGAGGGGAATTGCAACTATGAATTGCAATTTGTAAATTTGTAATTTGCAGTTAGAGTTCCCATTTCCCTAAGGGAACATTCTAGGGGAATTGCAACTGTGAATTAAAATTTGTAAATTCGCAAATTGAAAATTACAGTTGGATTTCACATTTACCAGAGAGAACTTTTTAAGGGAACTACAACTGTAAATTAGAATTTTCAAATTTTCAAATTTTAAAACTACTGTTGAGTTCTGGATTTTCCCAGTATAAAGAAAATTGTATAATTTCAAATGGGACATGAATTTTCTCAAAATAAATAAAAGTGCAAATTTGCAAGAGGGACCAAAATTTTCCCTAAAGGATAAAAATTGAAAATTAATGCATTTTTGCATTAAATAATTTGGAGGCAACCCTAAAAATCAAATGTGATAAAAGCAAATATGAAAAAAGCAAATGTGAAAAAATCAAGTTAGAGCCAAAAATCAAAAATGTAAAAATAACTTAAGTTTTGCATTTTTTATTGTTTTGCTTGTTCAACACCTCCATGGGAGAAATATTGCAAGTTTGAAAAATCAAGGTAAGCCACTCCAATGAATATTTCTCAAGAAATCATGGGTCTGGTGTGTTCAAATGTTTACAAGGCAGGGTTGTTCTTTAGCATGAATATAAATAAGAGAAGCTATCAAGAAGATACGAGATTTGCAAATGAGTGGTCAAAGGCATGTTTAAGATACACTCAAAGATAAAGATATTATTTGGCTCCAAAGGTGAATATTCTCCTTTAATCTCATGTAAAATGCATTTCCAACCAATAAATCAAAGTATTTATTGAAAATATTCATCATTACTTCTAGGGGAAATTACAAAAATGATTTTTCATGTAAAGGGATGAAGATTTTAGGCATGGAAAGAAGCATTTTCTAGAGGGAAGGATCTTGGTGGATCTTTGAGTATTGACTAAAATTTACTAATATGGAAAATTGCTACCCATATTTATAGAATATAAAGAGTAGTAAAAAATGTATAAATAGGGGGCTTGTCCTTTATGATATTATTATTAGTCTTTGTTTTTCTCTCTAACTCCTAGGCTCTTCAAAAAATTTGGATCCAATGCTCTGTGTATGTATTGTTTCCCTTGCCAATGTGGTTGCAACTATACAACCATTAGCAAGCTTTGAGAGTGTGTTTATGTCTCCCGTGTCCAACATGGAGCAAACTCACCATGCTTGTACCCATGGAAGCATTATGAAACACTAATCTATGTATGATTTTCTTGAAAAATAATTGAAAATACTTGTGGTTTTTACTCTTTAATGCAATGATATGTTTTTCAAGTTTAATTGATTGGATATTTGGTTTTATGCTCATTATTGGTTGTCATTTTGGCCTTAGATCTAGGTTAAAATACCTTTCTATGTAGTGGTTTATAAATATGTTGTTGATAAACTCTTAAGGGCACCCTAGGTTTACAGATTTAATAAGAAAAATAATCTGAAATTTTAGTTGTAGTGTATGCTCTAGGGTTTCAGGAATCATTCTGGTATTTGCATTGTACTAGCACCAATGGATGTGAATCACTCCAGGTAGTTCCTCTTAGCTTGTATTTTATTTTTTATACATCTTTGAAAATAATTGATGTCATGAATATTGAAATAATTCTTGTTGTTTAAAAAACCACTAGCACACCACCATTTTTATAACTGTATATTTTTTCCTACCATGTATATAATACACCTTGATAAATATTTTAAGTGTTACTTTGTTGTAGATGCAAAAATATTTCATACTCATAATGTGTCTACATTTTGTGCTTTAAATACCAAAATTGCAGTCTTTTATTTAACCCCGTGTTGAAAATTATTTAGAATGAAGGTTGAAATCACATCCGTGTCTATCTTTAATAGCTTGTGTTTGATCTAGTATATTTATGTCTCTCATGTGATAACCATTCTGATTTGGAATGTGCAACTTTGACTATGCCCAAGTTAGATTTATTCTTTGTGAAAATAATCCCCATGGAAATTGAATTGTAATATCACTCCATGTGAGCAAGCTACCCCTTAGGTCCTCTCACCTTGGTTCAGGTAGAGCCAAAAGTAGCAAGGAACTAACCATAACCTCTATTAGTGCCTCCTAGTCATTGTCTACTTTTTTTCCATCTGTGTGCTAAAGCCTTCCCTAGATGTAATGACATATCAGTATGTTTATCATCCATGTTTGCCATTTTATTCAAGTATGTGAGGATGATTAAAAGAGGTGTGCAATTGTAAACCAACAATCAACTAGAATAGTTTTTGAGGAGAGTCTTTGTCACTTGTGTGGTCAGGGACTCCTGCAGAGAGCTGATTGTAAGATTAGGTTTGAAAAAGTTCTCTACCAATATTTGATTCAAGTAACCTTAGCTACATTTTCAATCAAAGTTTATTCATATTATGTTATGTGTTTAAAATTTTGGATTATTTGAGTGTGCTTCTACTATCTTAGTTTTCAACAAGTTTAGTACTCTGTTGGGGGCATCCTACGAATTGAGATATTTGATCAAATTGACATATGATAAATTTGTTGCAAAGAGCTATAAATTCATCATGTTTTGAGGAGATTTACCCTTTTTAAATATGAACGTAAAATTTGAGGAGTCCTTTCTTTCATACATATCACTAATTTTAGCAATATATGGTTTCAATATGTATCACTGCATGTTTGTAGACTATTATATTTTATAATTTTACTTCTAGTTATGATTCCAAAACATCATCTAGTTTCAAAGCAAGATTAGTGCTAGATTTGAATATCTTCAGCTTTGAGAGCTCTATTTTTTGAAAATCTAGAAGGATTGAGGTCATCCTTCAAAGGTGACTCATCAAAATAGCATGTCTCACCCTTAAGTGTTCATCAAAAAAGTTGTAGAGACAAGTTTGGATCCCTATTGAAGATCAAAGTTAAGATGCAAAAGATTGTTTGGGCTATCAAAATTATGGTAAATCTAAAATTTTATTTATTAAAATTCTTATTGTTGAATATTATCAGAGCTCTCCTAGTCATCTAGAATCATACAATCCTATTTGTTATCCATCTCCCTCTCAACAAGTTGAATCTCCTCCTAAGTTTGATCCTCCAAGTCCACCTCACTCACCCCTCATGACCCTTTACCATTGGATCATAAACCTACCATTGAACCAATCTTGAGACATAGGGATAGAAATGAGAATGAGATTCTTACATTTTAAACTCCTAGATTTAGGCCTATTAACTTTGATGAAATGGAAGGTTATCTTAATGAAGTCCTGAATGATGTAAGGAACCACCTTGCAAATTTTCAAGGGAATAATGCAGTGATAAGTAATCAACATTTTAGAGATTTTCACATTATCATTGAGGATTTTGAGGTTGAGTATGAGGATGTTTGAATTAATCCATTTATTCACACGCTAAAAGAATACGCTTGTGAATGGTTTGATTCCCTTCCCCATGGATGCATTGATTCGTCAGAAGAAATGAAAAATGTTTTTAAAATTCATTATGGTGATAGGATTGATCCTAGGTTTCTTTGGGCTGAGTTTGAAAACATAAAAATATCCCTAATGAGTGTGTGTAAGACTTCAATACATGGTTCAATAAGACCATGATGTGGCTGCCTAAAAACATAAGGCCTAGTGATACAACATGTTTAATTATATATTTTGATGCCTTTGAAAGTAAGGTTGCATACTACTTAAGGGATAAGGATTCCACAAAATTGAGGTTCACATTTAATATAGGCATCCAAATTGAAAATAACATAAAGTTGTGGGTAATCCCATAAACAAGCAAGTTGATGTAAAGTTGGTTAATCTAGAAAAAAATGTAGACCACTAAGACAACCAACCTTGAGGAGATGGTTAAGACATTAACCTCCATTATCAAAGAAATGTCCTACAAGCTAGCTAGGGCTGAGAAGGGATTACCTCATGTGTATAAAAGTTGAGAGAATTTAGAATCCAAATTAATCATAAGGGAGGTTATCTTTCCACATTAGAGATAATGAAAAAGGGAAGAGGCCTACATGTGATGATAGATATCAAAATAAGGGTGTTGGAAAGGAAGTGTCTGATCCATTAAATGCCAAAGTAAATGTTGTAAATTGTGACATTGACATTGATTGGTTTGATAAACGCTTTTCCCTCAATTCTCCATGGGATACTGTTGAATTGATTAACAAAGATGAAGATGAACTTGAGTCTGCATCATCTCAAGATGAGATTTTGATGTTCATTTTTTAAGAGTCTAAAATCAAAATGTCTACCTCCATAGAGTTGTCAGTGATACTATTGTTGATAAGTTTTGGAGTGCGGTCAAGAAGGTATGTGTCCTAACTTCCAAATTTTCTTGTGATGTTAATATGACACAAGCATATGAGTTACCCATTCATGATGTAATTGAAGATCTAAAGTGTGCTATAAATGAAGTGGTGTACATGAATGTGGAATTGGGTAACTTCATCATAAATGTGGATGTTGTTGAGCAAAAAATTATTCTTGATGTTGGGATTGACAAAAATGGTGATGTTTGGAGAATGTCATTAGATGGAGCTGGGGTTATCTTTTATGCCCCTAATGATACACATTTTTAGGGTTATTTCAAGCATTAATCTGAGTGCATGAATAACTTTGTGGATAATGGAGCACTCTTTCTTGGTACTCACTTGATTACAATCGATAAATAAGTTTACTTGTAGTTGTTGAAGAAGTACTAAGATTTTTTGGCTTGGTCATATTTGGATTTGAAAATGTACCAAGAGGATTTGTTTGGAAATGTCATCTGATTATAGCATAACATCATGACCTTAAAGCAAGCGCAGAGATTGATTAACTTCATCTTGGCCACCAAGATTTTAGAAAAGTTAAAGAGATTAAGGGATGATGAGATACCATAACTACTAGTTGATGGCAGATATCTAAAACATTTCCTAGATTGAGTCTCTAATGATGTACAATATTGTTTTTGTTTTTTTGTTTTTTATTTTATTTATTTATTTATTTATTTTTGTGTGTGTGTGTGTGTGTGTGTGTGTGTATTATTTTGTTTATTTATTTTATCTCTTCTTTGGGCCTTTTTTGTATAGTTCCTTTTGTCATTTTTGTTTTGCATTCATTTTCAGATGCTTTTGATCCCATTTTTATAGGTCTGCCTTATTTCTATTGAGCTTTCTTGGTTGTTTTCTAATCAATTATCAAGTACTAGATTTGTGGCCCAATGAATTGGAACCTCATCTTATGTTATAAGGTTATTTACACCCCCATAGGGGGTGTACATACCTAGGTGAGAGCCAATGTTGGTGTTTATATTTTAACCAAGTTTATATGACCTTTTTTGAAGAAAATTAGTAGTGTTAGTGCCCAAATTGTGAATCCTAGTGAAATGAGAGGCTACATCGAGGACTTTAGGCCTAAGTGTCATCAAAGAGAGTCAAAAAATGATATTTTAAGTCCACACCAATTAAACCTAGCACATAAAAATGATAAAGGAATAAGACAAAGATATGTTTTTAAGGATATGGGCCTAGCTAGGTTGAGTGGTAGAGCTTTGTAGTCAAAATCCTAATTAAAAATATTATAATTTCCTCTTAAATGTTTTATAGGGATTTTTAATGGGAATTGCATGTGTAAAATGCACATATTAAAAAAAACATACAATTTGCATCTAGGTTACCCAAACCCACAACACACCACATAAAATGTCTCGATGAGAAATATAAGATGAAGAGGCATGACATAACTTTAACTGTTGATTATAAGTTTGACTTTCATCCAAATTGTAATTTGTTTCTACACTTTTGGATCCCATGGAAAAAAAGAGAATGGGTCAATGATAGAAAAAGGGAAATTATAAGCAATTTCACAAATTATTAAACTATAGCTTACTTGTGGATCTATAGATTCTAAGAATAGAAGGGGTCAATAAAAGTCTTAAAGGTAACTAAAATCTAGCATATTTACAATTTTGATAGTACTGTTGACTTCCCAAATCATGCATGTTTCCAAAAAAGGACATTCAAACATGTAGGGAACACATTCATTCCGCTTCACATTGACTTGAATCCACACCAATGACTTAATGACACATATTTCATTAGGTTGTATACCCATCATGTATACTCTCACCACAACCAAATGAGGGAGTTTATTATTAGTTTCAAAACTTAAGAGGAGATCTTATTAAACTAAGCATGAGCAATAGTAGAGGAGAAGAGGATAATGGAGTTGTTAATTGAATGATACATAAAGAAGTTTTTTATTGCACCCAATGCAAAAATGAAATAGGTATACAAATGATGATGATCATACATTGTGTTGGCAATATGATTGTCATTGATGTCAAAAGGGATATTATTGTCATGAGATTGGAGAAAAGAGCATGTTTTATAGTTTCATAGTGAAAAGTTGTGATGATTTTATAGAGATCATTTCTAGAGGATTGAAGATCTATTATGGGTTTTTTGATTGCATCTTAGATATATGGTCCACAGGTTCAGATAAAGAGAAATGAGCTTATAAATAATTTATTTTAGCTCTCAGACATTACAAGGTTTCTTAAATTAAACCCTAAGGTTTTAATCCATGGCATTCATAGTCATGTTATATTTTTAGTTTGACTAGATATAGGCAAGAACTGGTTACTTAAGTTATATCTTAGGTTATTTTTATCATTTTGTAACTAGCCCCTTCGACCTAGCATTACCGGCTTGAGTAGTGATCAAATACCTTAATATTTCTTAAGTATTAAACTCAATATTTGTCCTAGCTTGATCAGTGGTTAGTAATTAATCATACATTGAAGATACAACAAATCATAGAAAGGTCAATTGGTCAAAGGCAATTATGAGTAATCATTCTAGTTATAAGTGTCACACTCATGGATCTTACATAGTGAATTTATGAAGTAGTTTAAAGTTAAATAGTGAAGGATTAATGCATGAATTCTAAGTGTCATTATAGTGGGAACTGGCATTAAATGTGAAGAAGGCACATGAGGATTCTAAGTGTCACACTCACAGGAGCTTATTAGAGATAAAGATTGAGCTACTCTGAGGAGATCAATGGAGCATATATGTTATAAATAATAAGGAAGCAGTGAGATGAGATTAAGATTTAGATGTTTAACAACAAGTAGAGATAAATTTTGTGATAATTTGAAGATCTAATTTCACATAAGAGATTAGATAAAAACATCCAATGGATGCATTTTAAAGTTCTAACATTAGATCTTGTAAGCGTACAAGGATCCAAAATAACACATGAGCCTATCAGAACTTGATCTAACAGATGCATTTTTAAAGTTGAGAAAATTGAATGAGGATTATTAGATCATGGTGTGAAACTTAAGATCAATGGTCAATATTTAAATATGTATTCATCATAATGTTCAAGCAGAGAACCACATAGAAAATATGCATTATACAACATAGATAATGATATAGATCATTCTGATCAATCTAAATTGTGTAATATGGCTTGTACATCAAAACTAGAGACCAATATATGTTAAATATAGTCATGAAATGGAGAATCATGGGGGTGGAGCATGAATTCAAGAAGTGGGAAACCTGTCTATTGAACTGAGTCCAAGGATGGAGTGTGATGTGTTATAAACCAAGTATGAACACAAAGAAGATACTAGACCTAGATACAATGATTATATATATATATATATAGTCACTGTATCTAGGTCTCGTATCTTCTTTGTGTTCATACTTGGTTTATAACACATCACGCTCCATCCTTGGACCTAAATATAGTGATTATATAATTATATATATATATATATATATATATATATATATATATATATATATATATATATATATATATATATATATATATATATATATATATATATGTCATTTAAGATATAATAAAGGCTATTTTTACTATTGAATAGAGTAAAATTGAGAGAGAGAGAGAGAGAGAGAGAGAGAGAGAGAGAGAGAGAGAGAGAGAGAGAGAGAGAGAGAGAGAAATTGATTGAAGTGTGTCAAATAGATAAATATAGAGACATAGAGATAGAGGGGCAGAGGGAGAAGAGAGGAAGAGAAGAGGAGAGAGATGTGAAGAGCATGAGTAGTTACATACCATACCTATAATAGAGAATCATAATTGGATTTATTTGTGAATGAATATTGTCATCTGGAGTTGTACCTACATATTTTGAATATAGATCTGATTGGTGGGTGCCATCAGATAAGATGAGTTGGGTGCTTCCCTTAGAGTAAGTTCTCTTAAACTAGGTGATTAGTGTTTCCTTAGGGTCGATACCTTTAAATTTTGTAACCAGTGAGGTTTCGATTTTGAGTTGTGATTAGAATAGTAGATTGTAGTAGTTATTTCTAACTGTGGTTTTTACCATATTGGATTTTCCATGTACATTGGGTGTTATGCATATTTTGTGTGTGTGTAAACTCTACATTTATGTTTTAATTTAATCAATCCACTAATTCACCACCCCCCTCAGTAGATAGTTGTGTTCCAAAAAATTGGTATCAGAGCCATGGTTCCTTATTAGAAGCTTAATTAGCTTAGGTAAATCTTAAATGGTGAACACAAATGGATAGTCAATGAGACTCTTCCTCAAAAAAAACCACCTGTTAAGCATAAAAAATATACCAAGATGGGGGTGAATCAATATATTATATATCTTATACTTAATCTAATTTTTTTTTAACCACTTAATCACACATTGAAGATATGAAATAAAATTGAAACAAATAATATGCACCCACATGAGAGAGAGAGAGAGAGAGAGAGAGAGAGAGAGAGAGAGAGAGAGAGAGAGAGAGAGAGAGAGAGAGAGAGAGAGAGAGAGAGAGAGAGAGAGAGAGAGAGAGAGAGAGAGAGAGAGAGAGAGAGAGAGAGAGAGAGAGAGAGAGTCTAAAATTTTTACATGGAAACCCAAAGTGGGAAAAAACCATGGAGAACAATCTCAAGTATATGAATGAGAACCAACTCAAATTATGAAGTTCACAAGCACCAACTTGCAGGAGCACCAAATCCTTTGTCAAACACCAACACAATAATTATTTGTGATCACCAACCCCTTTTAAATATTTATGAACACCAACCTAGAGGAGCACCAAACCCTCTTGTGTATAAAACATAACTATCTCTCAATGTTGATTACTCAAGAAACAATAGAACTCTACAATATCTCATGTTTTTATCTCCTCTAAAATAAATACAAACCATGCACTTTCTTTAATATTACAAATGGATTCTCAAGCCTTTATTTATAGCTTTTGAAATGACCTTTTTCATTCACCCTTACATGACCTTTTGAATTCTTTCTTTTTCTTTACTTGGTGACACTTCAAATTCCTCAAGGTGACCCTTCATGGAGAAATGCATCCTTTTCTTATTTTATCTTTAGTGATGACTCTTTAGATTCCTCAAGGTGATCCTTCATGAAGAAATGCATCATTTTCCTCTTTTTTCTTTAGTGATGACTCTTCGACTTCTTCATGGGCCCTCTTTTGTCTTTATTTAACCAAAAATATATTTTTTAATATTTAATTAATATTAACGCACTTTTATTCAAGATATAGACATTAAAAACATTTTTAGACATTAAATGCTAATTTGACATCAATGACAATATTTCCAACAACACCTCTCTTTGATGGATCAAACTATGCATTTTGTAGCATTGGAATGGAAGCATGTTTATCTTCATTATGGTTTCATGTATGGATGCCTATTGTAAATGGATATATAGCTTCTGCTACAACTCCTACTGATCAGGATACCAAGAAAGCATATGAGAGCAATGTCAAGGATAAGAATGCCATTCTATGTGGATTGTCTAATGAATACTTTATCAAAGTGATTTATTGTCAAAATACATAAGATATCTAGATAAAATTGAAGAGCATCTATGAAGGTGATGATAACATAAATCAAGCCAAGCTAAAAACATACAAAATCAATTTGTAAATCCTTAAAATGAATGAAGAAGATAAAATTGTAGACTACCTCCTCATAGTAGATGAAATAGTCAATGCAATTAGAGGCCTTAGAAAATATATGAAATATCTAGTCATTATAAAAAAAAGGTCCTAAGATCTCTACCATCAAGGTATGACTCTATAATATCTACAATAGAGGAAGCAATAGATCTTTATAAGCTCACTATGGTTGAGTTGCATGGAACCTTCAAATCCTATGAGATGAGAATGGTAGAAGATACTTTCAAGGGAGAATCTACATTCAAAGCAACCAAACAAGTAAAATCATAAGCACCTACATCTAGATTTGAGGAGAAAGATGAATAAGAAGCCAACTTTATCAGAAAATCAAGAAGAGGGTATGGAAAATATAAAGGTCAGTTACCCTTTAAATGATTTAACTATTTTAAGATAGGATATTTTGCTACTAAATTCCCTTATAATAAAAAGGATAACTCTGAGCAAGAAGAGGATAGTAAAAATATGAAACCCCACTATTCCAAGAAGAAGAAATTCTTCAAAAATAAGAAAGGCCTATACACAAAATAAGATATTAATTCATTGGATGATTGTGATAGTTTTGATGATGAACATGACTATGACTTTGTGGTTGAAGAAAAGGAAGTCTTATTCATGACATTAGGATCAAAATATGTGGATCAAGAAGAAGTTGAAGACTTAGATGAAGAAGAGGAAGGAGAAGTGGATCTAAAGTGTGAAATCATGTATGCTCTTGATGAAATTGACAAGATAAGAAAAGTGAACTCAAAATATAATAAGCTTGGATAAAAGGAGATTGAAAAAATGTCCAAAATTTAAAAAAAATATGATTAGATGGTGGTTAGCCTAAAGACACAAGTTGAAGAGGCCAAAAGAATAGAAGATTTAGTCAAAATTGAACTAAAATCTAAATCTAATGAGTGCATGAAGTTAGAAGTATAAATAGTGGATTTGAGAAAAGAACTTGCTAAAGCTAAAGAATAAATAGAAAAAAGTTTGAAGTTGAAAGAAGGATCAGACATTCTTGATGAATTGATTAACTCTCAATATTATTCAAAAGAGAGATCTGGTCTTGGTTATGAAAAATGAAAAAGCTCCATAACTATTACATTTGCAAACTTATATGACAACTTCAAAGTAGAAGGAGAATTAGAAAAAAAAAAAAAAAAAAGCTTGTAAGAATACAAAGACCAGTAATAGCACTGTTGATGAGAAGAAAGATAAAAATAATCTTGAAGAAAAGAAGAAAGACAATGAGTCAATGTATGCAAACTAAAGTAAGATGTAAAAACAAAGGTAGTTTATACATAAGGTTACATGAAGGTGAGAGACTTGAAGATGTCAAAGTTAGGAAGACCTCCTCATCTAGCACAATGAAATGATATGACCAGGTGTTTCTCATCTTTCTAAGGTTATTGTTATACATATAATTAGTTTGGTCATAGGGTTAGTGATTGTACATTTGTACCTAAAAGGAGAAAAAAAATTGTAAGCATAAATTCATTTTCACCCTTGTTAGATACAAATGTAATATGTTATAATTGCAATAATTTTGGTCACATAACTAAACAATGTAGAACAAATTTTGTAAGACTAAAAATAGAAAATAAGATCATGCCTCCTAGTGTGAAAAAAGGTTCACAAGTCTTTGAAAAATGGAAAAATAAGCCATATAAGAAACCCAAGGATACGTGGAAAGTGAAAGATCAATCTATGATTGTTTAAACTGCACTTTATGCTAAGGAGTATAATTTATGGGTAATAGACAATGGTTGCTCAAAACATATGACTGGTGATAAGAGCAAGTTCATCAAATTGATCAAATGTAAGGAAGGATCTATTCGCTTGGGAGACAACACTATAGTAAAGATATGAGGTAAAGGAACCTTGTACATGGATATAAAACTACTTACATATGATGTCCTTTATGTTGAAGGATTGAATCAAAATTTTCTAAGTGTTAGTAAAATGTGTGATAGTAGATATAAGGTCACATTTAATGTAAAAGGTTGTAAGACAACTAGATATGGAAGATTAGTTGCAGAAGGGAAAAGAATTGAAAGTAACATTCATAGTGAAGTAAATGGTAATATCTATCTGATAAGAAAAAATGATGAGAGTTGGTTATCGCATAGAAGAATGGGCCATGACAATTTTGAAAACTTGGTAAAGGTGAGCTCAAACAAGTGTGTTAGACATATGCCTAAGATAACAAAACCTATAAACACTACTTGCAAGGAATGTCAACAAGGTAAGAAGACAATATTTAGATTTCAAACACAAGAGTATGGAACTACAAAGCCTCTAGAATTAGTTCATACTGATCTATGTGATCCTACTAAAATAAGAGGATCTCAAGGAGAGAAATACTTCATGTTATTTGTAGATTATTACTCAAGTATGACATGGGTAACCTTTTTTAAGGATAAGTCTCGAGCATTTGAAAGATTCAATATCTTTAGGGCCATGGTAGAGAATGAGATTGGATGAAAAATCAAATGCTTAAGATCTGATAGAGGTGGAGAATTCACATCAAATTATTTCATATAATACTATGAGAAGCATGGAATCAAAAGTCATTACTCAATAGTAAGAACTCCACAGTAGAATGAAATTGTTGAGAGAAAGAATAGTATAGTCAAGGAGATGGCTAGAATAATGTTCAAAGAGCCCAAGTTACCTAATTTATACTGTATAGAATCATTGAAAATAGTAGTATATATCTTAGATAGAGTTCAATTGAGGGTAAACAGTGATAAAACTCCTTATGAACTATGGTATGTAAAACCTATGTTTGTGAAGTATTTCAAAGTGTTTGGTATCAAATGTTACAATAGGAGAAAAGAAGAAAACTTGGGAAGATTTGAATCAAGATGTTATGAAGGAATATTTATTGGTTATTCCACCCAAATCAAAGCCAATATATGTTACAAAAAAATTCTATACAAGTTTATAGAGATCCTCAATGTCAAAGTTGAAGAAGGCTTGAAACATGTTAAATCTAACAAAGAAATTTGTAATGAAGAATCAGATTATGAAGAGGAATCAGCTAATGAAAAATATGAGCAAGTAAATGAAAAGGCACCTATAAGATTTGTTCAAAAGGATCATCCTATAGAGTAGATCATTGGTAATAAAAATGGAGTCCAGACAAGGAAAAGAGCTAAAATGAACAAGGACCAAGTAAGTTTCGATCTAATATCTAAAATTGAGCCTAAGATATGTTGAAGCTAGCAAGGATGAGAATTTGTTAAAATCCATGGAAGAAGAGCCAAGCTAGCTTGAAAAGCAAAAACTTGGGAATTAGTTCTAAGACCTAAAAATAAGAATGTAATAGGTATAAAAGGGGTATTTAAAAATAATGTCAATTAGGATGGAACTGTTATAAGAAATACAGAAAGATTGGTGTGCAAAGGATATTCATAAGTTAAAGGCATAGATTTTGAGGAAACATTTACTCCAGTTACTAGATTGGAAGCCATAAGAATGTTTCTAGAATTCTTTATTTATAATAACTTCAAAGTCTATCAAATGGATGTTAAGTCTACTTTATTGAATGGGAACCTAGAAGAGGAAGTCTTCATAGAACAACTTGAAGGCTTTTAGCTATCAAAAGAAGAAGATTATGTGTGCAGACTGAAGAAAGATCTTTATGGTCTAAAATAAGAACCTAGAGCATGATATTCAAGGTTAGACCAGTACTTGCAATACAAAGGAGTCAATAAAGGATGTGAAAACAATAATCTATACTTTGAATCATAAGGTGAGCATATGTTGATTGTTGTTATTTATGTAGATGATATCTTTTTTGGTGCTAGAAAAAATAGAATGTGCAAAAAAAATTCTACTCAAATGTAAAATAGGTTTTAGGTGACTATACTTGGAGAACTTTATTTATTCCTAGGTATACATATAAAAAAAACTAATGAAGGGATATTTATATCTCAAAATAATTATGCTAAGGAAATGCTCAAAAATTTTGGGATGGAAGACAATAAACTAGAAAGTACTCCCATGATAATTGGATGCAAGTTGAGCAAAGAGGATGAGTCTCTTGATTTAAATCAGACTATATGCAAATAAATGATAGGTAGATTTTTATACATAATTGCATCAAGAACTAATATCATGCAAGCATTATGTGTGGTTACAAGATTTCAAGATGCTCCTAAAGAATCACATGTCAATGTAGTGAAAATAATTTTTAGATATATCTAGAGCACAATTGACTATGGGCTATGGTATCTTAGAAGTAAATATTTCATTTTGATAGCATATATAGATGCTGATTGGGCAAAAAGTGTGGATGATAGATGAAGCACTAGTGGTGGTGCATTTTTCTTTGAAAACAAACTTGTTTCATCGCTGAGCAAAAAGTAAAAGTCAGTTACTCTTTATATAATAAAAGTAGAGTATGTGGCATAAATGGCATGTTTCACTTAATTTTTGTGGATGAAGTAAACACTCAAAGACATCAAGGTAGAATAAAAATCACATATATCTACTCTTTGTGACAATTCAAGTTCTATTAACATATCAAATAATCTAGTGATGCATTCTAGAACTAAGCACATTTCCATCAAGTATCACTTCTTAAGACAAAAGGTTACAGATCAAAAGGTAACAATGGAGTATGTGTCAACATAGGATCAAGTTGTAGATATATTCACTACAACTCTTCCCAAGGAATAATTTGAGTATATGATACAAAAATTAGGAGTGATGGATCTTATATCATATCAATAGATCCTAGTGATAGGGCATGAGTCTAGGAGGAGCATCACAAAAGTCATGTTAATCCCTCAAATAAAAGAGAAAAATAAACTCAAGTATGCATATTTTTTTAAATTTATAATGAGTTGATGATTGCAGATTCTTAGACAAACTCCTTTATCTGATAAAGTGGGAGATAAATTTGGAAAAATAGTGAGAAAGTTGGAGTCCCTTTTCCGTTGATGTCAAAGGGGGAGAAAAAGTACAAATACTCTCTATAAAAGTTTGAAAGAATAGAGCATGTGTCCAAGTTGATTTTAGGCTAATGTTCCATTGCCCAAGGGGATCATGTTTGGTATGAACAAGTTTAGCTCAATTTCATCAAAAGCCAATGCAAGCAATGATATAGGAGTAAAGTATTAAAATATTTGAGAATTTAGTTTGCTGTCAGTGTCAAAGGAGAAGTTTTTTGGAAATATGATTATCATGGATGTTAAAAGGGAGATTATTGGCATGAGATTGGAGAGAAAAGCATTTTTTGTAGTTGTAAAATGAAAATTTGTCATGTTTTTATAGAGACCATTTCTGGAGGATTGGAGATTTGTTATGGGTTTTTTGAGTGCATCCAAGATATATGGTCCATAGGTTCAGATGAAGAGAAATGAGCTCAAAAATAATTTATTTTAGCACTAAACCATTACATATTTTCTTATATTAAAACCTAATAGTTTAATCCATGGTGTTCATAGGCATGTTCTATTTTTAGGTTGACTAGATATAGGAAAGAACTAGTTACTTAAGTTATATATTAAGTCCTTGTCATCATTGTGCAACCAACCCCTTTAACCTAGTAATTGCCAGCTCAAGCAGTTATCAAATGCATTAATATTTACTAAGTCTTAGAATTAATATTTGTCTTACTAAGTCTTACTCCCACATATGTCAAAAAGTCATAAATTGGTTAGAAATTTGATTTTCAATGCTTTGAAGGGGGTTTAGGGCACTTGTATGGACTTGTGAACTCATATTGAAGCAAAAAATATTTTAGAAGTGTTTATAAATCTAAAATTTAAATCCAAATTTTTTTTTAGGTCAAGGTTCTAAAAATGAAAAAAAAATCTCTAGAACCTCTATTGCTCTCTTCACAATCTTGTACGGATATAATTCAAGTGGATGGTATGAATAAAGGTGAAAGAGTTGAGTCCAGAAATTTTTACCAAATTATAGTTTCCTATTATTATTTATTTATGTGGAAATATTTTTAATATTCATTATCTATTATTTATGAGCAATCGCTAAGAGTGATAGCAGGTCACTATGCCTTGTCCATTCAAGCAGGGTCTAATTTTTATCATGTTTATTTATGCTAGAATTTGATGGTGAATAATAAATTTCTGGAGTGATTTTATAGGATAAAATGACCCATTTAATATTATTTTCATCAATAAAATCATCCTTGGTTAGTGTCTTCATTAAGGATAAAGGTGTCTCAAACATGTGGAAGATATCTCCCAATCTAGAAGTGTTTTAGGTTAGTTTGAAGTGATGCTACCTATAGAGGTTTCTAGGTGATTAATAATTCATGGAAAATATTATCACTCTCCAATTATTCATGTTCCCTCTTCTTTATAATTATATTTTTTTTATGATCCTTTAATTATATCTCATGTTCTCATTCTTGGAATCAAGGTACAATACACTGACAATCTTCAACAAGCATGATTGTCAAACCTGACTAAAAAAAAAGTAAGAAATAAATTATATCATATGATAATGATAATTAAACACTTATATTTATAAGGTAAGGAATATTGAGATCCAAATGTACTAAAAAATGAGATTGAGTTATGTTTTATCCACTTATACATCTGTATACTTTGAAGCGAGCTTTCATGGATATTAGACCTCATAAAAGAGGCATTAAAATAAATGAAATACATGGTATAGTCTCATGAACACCCATATAACTATAATATATCTCTCACTACCATCATCAAATTAATGAATGGATAGACTCCAATTCTATGCATGAACCTTATTCAGGGGTTGATTGTATGAGCATAGGATTGTACATACAAAGGAGAAAATTTTGAGATGATATAATGTTTGGTTAGACATATACAAGGATATTGAGAGAGTGATAGGAAATTTTGAATAAATTGATAAATAATTAAGTTTAAAGACTCTATAAATTGTCATTGGTAGTCATCTAATAAAAAATTAGACCTACATGTCTAAACCTGTAGGTCCTCATTTTGGATGTAAACCAATAGTCATATGAAAAATATTGATATCAAATCATGTAATCATGAGAGATAAAAAATAATAATGAATATATATAATCCATTTTAAGGTTAAAATATTTAGATTCACCAAGCCTACAAGCCTAGTACTTATGCACCGACCTTTATATGAGGATAAGAAGGCAGGAGTTGAGAATGTTATGAAAAGGTCATGAAGCTTGTGAAATCATGGAAGTGAATTATCACTAAGGTTTAAATTATTTCAAGTGTCAAAGATGAATTTAATAAATCAAAATTCAAATGTCATGTCAAACCCTTCCTAAAAAACCACATATAGTTCCAATTTGAAAAGATGGTGTTAAAGAATATTGTGTTTGGGGAAGAGGTAGTGTTTTATGGAATTTGAAGAGGAGTTATAGACTCCATAGCAGTATAAAATTATTGATATTTTAAAGGTTTGAAATTGGAGTCCTAAAACCCTCTAATTTAAGTACACCACCCTAGTAATCACCTACGCAGGCTAGTTACAAACCTAAGAAAAGGGTAGAGTGTATATGAATCATTATAATATATATTTGGTGATGGTTAAATCTATAAAACTATTTGAATTCATGAGAAATACAAATAAACATGATAAGGATTACTAAATAGACATTTATACATTGTATATACTGTCAAATTTTGTCTAAAGGTCTGCTTGCCCTCATGAAAATTTTGATTGTTTTGAGAGAGATAAATTCCAAAAGGAGGTCTAAGGGAGAGAAAATCATTGGTAAATGGTGTCATGGTGATAATATCTCCATAAGGTCCTCAGACTCAATAAGATGTCTGAATGAACTCATCCTAACTCTGCTTTCATATCCATAAAGCTATAGGCATGTCTACCTGGATAAGTAAAGGTTATTTTTTATAATGAAGATGGGATGTTGGTATGAATAACAAAGTCATGAAGAGGATTATAGTAAATTTTTATAACTTCCATACAACCCTTAGACCCAACAGAGGAAAAAACGTTAAAACTCTTTCTACTCAGCCAATTCAATCTACATATCTGCTTAGTCAAATGCCTAAGAGAATTCTTGTTTGAAATAATATAGAGGCATGTGAAACAAGGTAGATCAAATTAAATTATTTACTAATACTAGTAAAACCTTTATGTAGTCTTCATAGTCAGTGATAAGGTGTAACAAGCCTACAAGTCTGTCTAGGCTTATAGAACCTATGTGTAAGAGCATATACCCATATGAATAGTCAATTAAAGGGTGACTTATTGGCATTAAATATGAATTATTATGACTTTTCAAGGTAAAATTTGATGGTACATACCCTAAAGAGTCACAATAAATAGTGGAGAATAGGGAAAAGTGGCACTTGAGCCTTGGAAACCACCTCAAACTCTCTTAATGGGTGACTACAACTTCATACAGGGTTTCTATCACCTAGTATGATCATGAGCCTATGCATGGAACCTAATGATTTTTATTTATGGTAATTAAGTTACTATACTATGATATTTTTTAATAAATTTTTATTTTAGACCTCTAACATTCATGAACACTACTTAAGAACTCATATCCCTCTCCAATGGCTAGTTTATAGACCATGAGTCAAATTTTTACATTCAAAATTGTGTGATCAATATGAAAGGTGACCTAATATCATATGGATAGAAGATGGTGATATTACACTTGAATTTTTATTCATTTTTTTAGGTCTTGAGGGCCCAAAATTTATGAATAATTGTTAATAACCAAAATAGGTTTAAACCCTCCTAAAACCCTAGTAAATACTAGTTGAGATAGATGAGATCATAAAATGTATCAAATGACTAGATTTTATCCTCTAACCTCCTAAATAGTGTTAAATATTTCAACTAGGTTCCTAATGTGTACTTTATCTTTACTTATAGGTGTACAGGCTACATTAAATACACTATTTTGCAAGGTTTTTTAGTGCTTTGTAGGGTTTTGAACAATGAAGAAATTAAAAACTATTATGAGAGGTAATCTTGGATGTTTTAAATAGATTAAATCCTATAAATACATATAGTACATATTGTAATTGATCAAACAAATCTCATTTTTCAAGGTATTCTCAAATAGGGCTAAAATAAGACTAGGTTTCAAGGCCATTTCATTATTCTGACACTTTCATAGGATCTCATGACCTTAAATTTGGCATGGATATTTTTGATAGGCTAGGAAAATTTAATCATTTGATTTTGGTTTATTTCACATGTGTTGGAGAGATATGGATTAGAAAATCAATCTTTTAGGCAGGAAGGTCTAATTAAGGCCTAATTGAGGAGAGAGAAAGGTAGAAAAAGACACTTTCACTCAAATTTAGGACGTAAAACTTGACATGAAGATGTAAAGAGATACTAGGTTCTCAAATATGTGATAATTTTCTAAATAAACTTTGTAAATTATTCTACATGATGAGGTTTACCCTTTTTTAGGCTTACAAGGAATGAAACCAATTGAGAGCTTTTAGTGTAGAACAAGTTATTGGGGGTAGTTTGAGACTCTAAAATGAGTTTCTTTAAGTTTGATATGATGTGAATATGCCCTCCATGGAGAGACAACTAATTAATTAGTATGAATTCAATTTTTGTTACTTGTAATCAAGATTGGCCTAGTGAGGAAAAGATACTTCTAGACACCTAGAAAGACAATGAATGATGTGTCAAAGAAAACCTATAAAGATCAGTTGAAATATGTCAAGATTAGAGAAAATATGTAACACAACATGACTTGATGGTCAAGATTTTCATTTTTCCTCTCACAAATCAAATAAGGGACAATTTTCAATGGCAAATGCAAGGTGTGAAACCAAGTTTAAAAATTCCATGCCACTTTTAGGAGGAGAGCATCTTCATAAGAGTATAATTATATTCTATATTTTTTGAGATAATTTCATAAATTTTCTCTTTCTTTTAATTTATGATACACTTCTCATCTCTCTCTCTCTCTATGCCCTTATCTTTTTCTCTCACATTTCTCTATATATTGAAATTAATAGGCTAAGTTTGTATCCTCACCTAAGTATGGCAAATCCTTGCCCATTTTTAGGCTTTGATCAATGAGAATAATCTAGTTTTACCTTCTCTGTCGAGTGATTTCAACATGAATGCTTGATTAATTGATCTTGCTAAGTGATATTCTTGGTTCATTGGCATGATTGTCCTTATTTAGCATTCATATTCAGTTTTGAATCATTTTTGTAGGTCTCTTGAAGTTTCCAAATGGAGTGTGAAAGGTTAAGTGAGTTATATTTTCATTAGTGTTAATTTTTGATCTCTTGACTACTCCTCCTATCCCAAGCATTATTCACAACCTTCATTAGAGACATTGATGTAGAGAGATAGATTTGGAGTAGTGTCATGTGTAGGTACTCTCTTGTTTGAAGTGAAATTATAGTTGGTTGGTAGTGGTCAAATATTATTTAGTGCATCACCCCCATTAGAATAGATTTTTCTCCCTTTTCCTACTAAGTTGTAGATTAGTGTTTATTCCTGAGTGATTCATCAAGGGGATCTATACCGTTAACCAATAGATTTGCCTCTCTAATAGGGCACCCAAAACCTTGAGGTGTTTCCATGTTACATCCAATTTTGAAGGCTTGAACTAGCTTTTAAAGCGTAAAAATTTGATTGATAATAGTTTTTGGCATGACTGGTGGGACGAAGGTCCAAGTTTTTGAAATAATTATTGGTTTTGTTCTTCTACACATTAGCCTTTGGAGGAATTCAAAAAATCAATAGAGACTTTGTGCATAATGAGCTAGTTTTAGCAACCCAGTCACTTGTTCAAAGTAAGTATACTCTCAATTCATTGCCTTGATGAGGTTGTTATGTCTGATTTTAAAGCATAATATAATTTCATGTAAGTTTTTTAAGATCTTCAATCCTATATCATTCCATATAAGTCTTATTTTGAGACTTATCAACCTCATAATGATCCATATTAGTCCTACGATCAACCTTTTTAGGCTCAAGATGTCCTTAGACAACATAGTCACTTATAAAATCAATTCATTTCAAATTTAAATAAAACTCTCTTACGTTATGAGATGTACATGATAGTAATTTAAAAATAAATGGATTATGGTCAAGATATCCATACTAATCTCATCCATAATATGAAAGATTCATTATAGGTAATGAAATAAGAAAGGGCACATATCGAGAGAGTAAATTGGCAAATCTTCTCAAGTGAGATGATGGATTTAAGTGGTCTCATTTAAAACATTAAGGATAAGCTAATAAATAATGAATAAAAATAGTTTCAATCCTATCAGCCCCATGTTTCTTCATAGACATCACCACAACCCTCATATGTGACACTCATTCTTCCCCAAGAGACCATTCCAAATGAGTATCAAAATGTTTCAAGTTCCTGACATTTTCCTCAAACTTTACCTTCTTAGAATTCAATCCAAGAGAACATTCAAAAGAAGGAAAAGTCTATTGTTGAGAATCCCATTATTGGTAGCCAATATTCCCATTTTAATCCTCAAGAACCCCCCAAGAAGTCTTTCAAGACTTCAAGCTAGAATCAAGTGGTGAAATCATGGAGTGAGCAAGTTGAGACAAGTATAGATTGGTGAGTTGAAATCAAATAAGAATATGAACATATGAAACTCTCTCCCATCCCTCCTCAAGAGTCATTTTGTATCTCATATCAAAAATATTGTGTTATTTACCTTCATGAGGCCAATAATCACCTTCAAGATAATATATTCTAATAGACTATATATAAACAAATTAAAGAGTTGGATTTAGAAATGAAACAGGAATTAACCTAGGATATAGAATTCAAAACTAATGAAAGCTTTGAGCCTAATCAAGACTCATTTACCTCTCCCTAATAACCTATACCTTATCCATCTTGGAGATCTATCAAATAATTTTTTCAAAATGAGAAGTAGGATCTAGTTGATAAGATTGAAAATTAATTTATAGTTCTTGAACAGCCTCAAGAAGGTTATGAGAAAAGCGAAGTTATTGTTGAGGAAAATGAAGTGTTCATTACATAACTTAACTTACTTTCTATTAAAACATTAATTCAAGAGTCAACCATCTCCAATGTTTTAAATTATAAGAATGCCCCCTCAATTCATAGGCCCATCCATGAGCCATCCACCATACCTCATACCCACTCTCTAAGTCATGAATGTGTCCATTATTTTCCCTCCACAACCCTTATTGAATAAGAAAATGTCCTATGAGAGGTAAGTGAAGAAGGAAGAGGTTTTCTTGTAGTTGATGAAGATACTTTGAGTGAACTTGATGAGGAATTTACCATTAGCACTCCACTTGGGGAAGAAATTAACAATTCAGTTTTTAGATATGGGGTGAAGGAAGACATTGAAGTAGAGGACATATCAAATGAACATGTAGAATAATAAATCTCTAAGGAAGTGCTTTCAATTTGTATCTCTTTTAGAGGAATTTAAAGAGAAAGATGAATATCTTTTCCAGTATTAATTAGACATATGAAATGAGTTTGAAGCTCTCTAAAGGTGTATAGGATAGATTGAAGATGATGTTCAAGATACTCTCTTACTTAATAAATAATCTAATGATCCCTATGAAATCATTAAAGATTAAGTATTTCATGTCATGGAGTTTCTAGAAGATAAGTTTGATGTTTTTCCTATGAACCAAGAGTTGTTCATGTTTGAGATAAGTAAAAAATCAAGAGGCATCATTAGGAATTTGAGGCATATATTGAATTCATATTCATAAGTGACTAGTTTTCTATCACCACTTCACTTGAGATCATGTGAAGAATATTGGAAAGCATGAAGAGGATGAAGATAATAAGAGAAAATTATAAGATTCAACTTGCGTCATGCCATTCACCACCTCATGGAGCAATAAATTATACAATCTTCCCCTTGGATCTAGGAGGAAGAATTTTTTTTCAAGTTAGTTATATAGAGTTAGTTTGCTTATACTATTTTTTGTGTTCTCCAAGTGCTTGATAGCACATATGTGTATTTTTTTCCTTTGATTGGTGTGTGTTGTCCTTGTTTTGTGTGTTTTGTCTTGTCATGGTCAAAGTCTGGTCAGGTTTGAATTTGAGTGAAAATGACTCCATTTCCCAATGGAATGATAAGGCTACTGGTCTATTTAGCATAGTAGGCATGCTACCCCTATGAATCATCAATTTGCTCACCAAATTTGACCCCCAAGGTCAAAATGTCAACCCCTATCAGTGAAATAATGAGTCTTATGTTGTTACAACCTTTTTCATAGCTATATTATTCGTTAATATCCTTCAAAATGTATTCATCAAACAATATTAATTCTTTTTAAGGTAAATCTAGAGAAATTAAGGTAATACATTGTCTTTGTGTGTACTAGCATAGTCATGCCATGGAGTGATGAGAATTGTCTAGAAGATTTCATAGATCCTTATGTGTCCTTAAAAGTCATTTTATGTCTTAATCACCTTGTTTAAACATTTCATGATGATTTGGAAATTTTAAGGTTCTTTTGTGGCCTTTAAGGTATGAGAAAATGAAGAAAAAGGTGATTTTCATAACATTCATGTATTCCAAGTCCCACCAAAGTGAATATTCCATAAAATAATCTTTACAATGACATTGGATAAGTTACATAACTACCACATAAGTTATAATGTCGTAAATTGGTCATAATATTGGTTTTCAATGCTTTGAAGGGGGTTTTGGGCACTTGTACAAACTTGTGAACTCATATTCAAGAAAATAACCTTTAATAAGTGTTATTTCAACATCTATAGGTGAAATACATGTTTTTTTTGTAAGGGTAGATCTTAAAATTGGAAAATTTACATTATAACCTCCATTCTCTTCACAAGCTTGTAAGGGCAAAATTCATGTAGATGGTACAGGGAGAGGAGAAAGAGTTGAGTCTAAAACGTTTTGCCAAAATATAATGTCTTATTAGGATTATAATTTTTTTTAATACTTTTTAGATTCATCCAATCTTCTTAATGCCAATTACTAAGAGTGATAGTAGGTCACTATGCCTTGACCATTCGAGTAGGGTCTGATTTTGATCATGTTTGTTCATGCCAAATTTTAATGGATAAGAATAGTTTTTTAAAGTGTTTATATAGGATAAAAATACTCCATTCATATAATTTTAATCAAATAAATCAGCGTTGGTTAGTGTCTTCATCAAGGATAAATGTGTCTCAAACATGTGGAATATATATCCCCATATACAAGTGTTTATGGTTGGTTTGAAGTGATGCTTCCTCTATATGTTTTTACGTTCTAAATAATTCATGGAAAACCTCATTAATCTCCCATTATTTATGTTCCCTCATCTTTATAATTCACTATTGTAGATAATAATTTCAAGAGATGTCATGTTCTTGTTCTTAGAAACAAGTTATAGTACTCTAACAGTCTTATATAATAATGATTTCCAAACATGAATCAAATGGAAATAATTAATCAATGATATCATATTACAATGGTATTGACAAAATTATAGGTCCAAGGTAATGATTAGTGAGATCCAAATGTACTCACGAATGAATTTGAATTGTGTTTCAGTCACTTATAGGTCTACAAACGTATATGTGAGCATTCATGGATATTAGACCTTATGAAAAAAGGTGTTTAAACAAATGAGAGACATCGTATAGGCTAATGAAAACCAATATTACTATAATATGTCTCTCACTGACATCATAAAAATAATGAATGGATAGACTCCAATTCTATGCATGAACCCTATTTAGGAGTTGACTATATGAGCGTAGGCCTGTATGTACAAAGGATAAATTTTTGAGACAATTAAATGCTTGGTCAGAGATCGTCAATGCTACTAAGAGAGTGATATATAATTGATAATAATTTTATCCAATCCCTAAGTTTTAAGAATCAATAAGTTATCCTTGGCAGTCATCTCAGAAAAAAGCAAACCTATAAGTCTAAACTTATAGATCCTCATTTTGGATGTAAACAAATAGTCATATCAAAAATATTGATATCCACTCAACCAATAATATTAGATAACACATATTCATGAAGACATATAATCCATTTGGAATTAAAATGAGATGGATTGACCAAGCCTACAACCCTAATAATCATGAAAAGGCTTGTATATGAGGATAAGAAGGCAAAAGTTTCGAATGCTATGAAAAGGTCATGAATATTGTGGGATAGTGGAAGTGAAATATCACTTAGTTTTGAATTATTTCAAGTGTCAATGATGAAGTGAATAAAATAAATATTAAATTTCATGTCAAACCCTTCCTAAATAACCACCTACACCTCCAATTTAAAAATATTGTCTTAAATAGTTTTCGAAAGAGGTAGTGTATAAAGCAATTTAAAGAGGAGTTATACACTACCAAGTAGTAACAAATTAATGAGATGTTAAAGGTTTGAAATTTTAGTCTTAAAACCCTCAAATGTTAGCATACCACCCTAGTAATCACCTACAAGTTTGCTCAAGAGGTAGGATGGTTTCAAGCCTAAAAAGAGGGAAGAGTGCATATGAAACATTGGAATATAGCTTAGGTGATGGATGAAGATATTAAACTATTTGAATTAATTATAAATGAAAATAAACATGAGAAGGATGACTAAATATATCTTTAAACCCTATACATATAGTCAAATGGTGATAATATGATCACTTACCCTCATGAATGTTTTGCTTTTTTTGAGAGAGATAAATTCCAAGATGAGGTATAAGGGAGAGACAATCATTGGTAAATGGTTTTATGGTAATAATATATACATAAGGTCCTTAGACTCAGTAAGATATGCTTGAATGGAATCATCCCAACTCTACCTTCACAGCCATGAAGCTACATGCTTGTTTGCCTTGATAATGAATGGTTGATTATTCATAATGAATATGGATGTTATTGTGAATAATAAATTCATGAATCTGATTATAAGACATTTTTATAACCTCCATACAACCCTCAGAGCCAACAACAAATGAAAAATGTTAAAAACCCTTTCTACTCAACCAATGTATGCTATAGGCCTACTTAGTCAAATGCCTAATAGATGATTTTATGAAAGGATATAGAGGTCTGTAAAAGGAGTAATCTCTTATTGAATGATTTCCTAATACCATTAAAATAATTATGTATTATTCATAGTCAGTGAGAAGGTGTAACAAGCCTATAAGTCCATTTAGGCTTGTAGAACATAAGTCCAAGAACATAGGCCCTTGTAGATAGTCATGGAAAGGGTGACTTATTAGGAGTAAAGTTGAAGTATGAGTAATTTTTAAGGTACAATTTGATATTATAGACCCTAAATATTTATCAAAAATAGGGTAAAATAATGAAAAGTGGCACTTAAGCCTTGGAAATAACCTCGAGCTCTTTATATTGCTCACTATAAATTTAGACCAGTTTTCTCTAACCTGGTATGATCATGATTATGTGAATGGATCCTAATATTTCTTAGGGATGTTATTGAAGTTCCTACACTAAAATATTTTATAATTGGTTTTTAGTTTGGAATTCTACAATTCATGAACAATGCTTAAGAACTTAGATCCCTCTCCAATGTCTAATTTGTAGACCAAGAGTCAAGTTCTTGCTTTCATAATTATACAGTCATGATACATGTTGACCTAATATCCTAGTGATAATTTGTGGGGATATTAAAATTATTTTTTTTGGAACTGGTTTAGGGCTTTAGGGCCCATGGTTTATTAACAATCGCTAAGAACCAAAATAGGTTTACACCCTCCTAAAACCCTAGTAAAAACTAGTTGAGAGAGATGAGATCCTAAAGTGAAATAAATTACTTGACATGATCCTAAAAACTCCATAATATTTTTAAATACTCGATTATGTTCCAATTATGTAATTTTTACGTACTTTCAGCTATATAGACTGCATTAAATGCACTAATTTTGAATGTTTTTTGGTGTTTTGTAAGGTTTTGAATAATGGAGAACTTGAAAACTATTGGGATAGGTCATTAAGATGTGTTACATATATTAATTACTATAAATAAATACAAGGTATCCTAGAAGTGATCAAACAAAGTTCATTCTTCAAGGTAGTCTCATATAGGCCTAAAATGAGACTAGGTTTCAAGGCCATTTCATGGCTCTCATACTTCCATAAAGTCTCAAGAACTCAAATTTTTCATAGAGTTTGGTGACAGGATAGGAAAAGTGAATCTCACATTTTTTTAGTGATTTCACATGTGTGGGATAGATTTGGAGCATAAAATCAAGATTCTAGGTAAGGAGGCCTAATTAAGGCCTAATTGAGGAGAAAGAAAGGCATAAAAACACATTCACTCAAAATCAAGACCTAAAATTTGACATGAACTTGTAAATAAATATTGGGTAATTATATACATCCTTATTTTATCAATAACCTCTATAAATTAATTTACATATTGGGGTTTACCCAGTTTCAAGGCTATAATAAATGAAGACAAATGAGAGCTTTTGGTGTACAACATGTTCTTGAGGGTAGTTTTAGACTCTAAAATGAGTTTTTTAAGGTCTGATATTATGTGAATAGGTGATCCATGTATATATAATGAATTGGAGAATATGAATTCAATTTTTGACACTTGTAAACAAGATTGGCCTAGTGAGGCAAAGAGATTTCTAGACACCTGCCAAGATAATGAAGTGATGTGTCAAAGGGAACCTTCATATAATAGTTAAAAGGTGTCAAGATAAATTCATATATGTAACTCAACATTAATTGATGGTCAAGAGTGCCGTTTGTCATCTCACAAACCAAATAAGTGATAGTTTTGAAGAGCAAATGCAAGGTGTTAAGCCAAGTTTTAGACTTTCATGCCATTTCTAAGAAGAGAGAATATTTAGAAGAGTAAAATTGTATTCTAAGATATTTTGAGAAAATTTAATAACTCATCCCTTTCTAGTAACTTAGGAGACACTTTTCATCTCTCTCTCTCCAACAACCTTCTCTTCTTCTCTCACATTTCTCTATATATTGAGCCTTGATAGGCTAAGTTTGTATCCTCCACCTGAGTATATTGAATCCTTACCCATTTTCAGCCTTTGATCAATGAAAATAATATTTTTTTACCTTTTCCATGGACTAGTTTCAATATGCATGCTTGATTAGTTGATCTTGCTAAGTGATAGTTTTGCTTCCTTTGCATGCTTTTCCTTGTTTAGCATTCATGTTTAGTTTGGAATCATTTTTTTAGGTCTATATAAGTTTCCAAATAAAGTTTGAAAGGTTGATTTATTTGTCTTTTCATTAGTTTTAATTCATGACCTCTTGACTATTCCTCCCAACCCAATCATTCTTCACAACCTTCATGAAAAATATTGATGTAGATAGGCAAATTCAGAGTACTGTCATGTGTAGGTTAGTCTCTTATTTGATGTGCAATTTTAGTTGGTTTGTAGTAGCTAGGTCATGTTTATTGCATCGCCACCATTTGAATATGTTTCTCTCCCTTTTCCTATTGAGTGGTATATTAGCATTTTATCATAAGTGATTCATCAAGTGGAGCTATCCCTTTAAACTAGAGATCCACCTCTCTGATAGGGTACCCACAACCTTGATGTGTTTCCATGTTACATCAAATTTTACAAGATTAAAATACCTTCAAAAGGGTGAAATTTTGATTGATAATAGTACCATTATTACATAAATCCATAATATATTGAAGCCAAAATGGATACTTCATATCCTATCCTAATGGTGTTAAAGGCCATGGTTGTGGGAGCATGAGTCATTTGACAATCTAGACATGTTAGAAGCAATAGATTTGCATGCAGAAGTTAAGAAATTGTCTCTCAACTATAAAAATGTTATATTTTATGGCTAATTACTATGAAACTTACCATATATTCATCTCCATGTTTTTATTAACATGAATTAGGGTGAAATTATAGGGATTTAACACACATGAGGGTAATTTCAGTTCTTGAAAATGACTTATTATTTTTGTTTTATGAATGTTTGAAGTTTTCCTAAAAAGTAAGAGTTTATCGTATTATGAAAGAAATTATTATGGATGAAAAGAGTAATATTTATCTCAATTGGGGATAATCAAAGGCTAATAAATTGGTCATAAACATTACCTTCTACCCCCAAGGTTCTTGTAGTGCCAGTTTTTATCCATGAAGCCCTGAAGGTTGAGATCTCCAATATATGATTCAACCTTAACAACATTATTGTTAGTGTTTTTACAATCATAAATAATTGTAAAAACATGCATTCATGTGGATTTAGAATTCATGTTCATGGTATCACATTTCATTTACATATCTATATATTTTAGAAGTATTGGATTTGAATGTCGAGGTTTCATAGGTGGAAATATTAGTTAGAAGACAAGAAATTGTCACTTGACTATAAAAACATTACATTTCAAGATCGCTTACTATAGTATCTAACTCAAATTTATCTCTAAGGTTAAATCAACATGATATGGGTGAAATTATATGGCATAGACACACATGTAAGGGTTATTTATGTTCATGCAAATGATTTATAGTTTACATTTTGTGTCTGTCTAAAGTTTAGATATAAATTTTTTTTATCATATTGTGAAGGGCATAATTAAGGCTAGAACATGTACTATATCTCTCTATCAATCATGATTTGATGATAAAAACATATTTATATATGTTTTCCACCACCCTATACATGTTATTAGTACAAGTTTTCATCCACAAATCACTTCAATTTGAGATCCCTAATTGTTGCTTCAATGTTGACCACATTTATTATCAATGTTTATGTGCTCCTAAATAATTATAAAAACATGCATCTGAGTGGATTTAGAATCCATATTCCTTGGATTATGTATCATTTTCCTATCTATACATTTTGGAACCAATGGATTTACATGTGTAGGTTCCTGAGGTGGAAATATCAGTTGCATGATAATAACTTGTCTCTTAACTATGAAAATGTTGTGTTTCAGGACTCATTACAGTGGTATTTTCCACATATTTATCTCCAATTTTTTATAAAGTTTCTCTAGATTTAAATTATTATACATTGATGCATGCACAAGGTTTATTTAATTTTGTTAAAATTACTTATGGTTTATATTTTACATGCATCTAAAGTTTTCCTAAAAACTACAATTTTATTATATTGTGAAGGGCATTCATGATGCCAAAACATGTACTTCATCTCTTGACTGAGAATGACCATAGACTAATAACATAGTCATAAATGTTATTCACAACCCTTTATGTGTTGTCAATGTCATGTTTTATACATAAAACACTAGAGGAGGATATCTCTAATTATCATTTCAACAGTGACAACATTTGTTGTTAGTGTTTTTGCACTCTTAAATAGTCACGAAAACATGCATCCATGTGTATTTTAAAGTCATTATCATGGGAGAACATGTACTTTTCCTAACCATACATTTTAGAAGTAATGTATTTTCATGTGGAGGTCCCCTAGGTATAAGTGTTAGTTGGAGAACACAAACTTGTTTCTTGACTACAAAAACATTATATTTTAGGAGTGATTACTATGGCATCTACCAATTATTCATATCAAAAGTTTTATTGACTTATCATGAAATGAAGTTAGAAAATTTCACCATTCATATGAAGGTTATTTAAAAATTTTAAAATGAATTAAGGTTTTTATTTTATGTGCATCTAAATTTGACCTAAAAATTATAATTTTCTTGTATTTGGAAGGATGTTATTGAGGATGAAATGGGTACATCATCTCTTGATTAGGTGTGGTCAGAAAAAAATAAAACAGTCCTAGATTTTATCCACCATCTTTGACATTATGGTATTTCATTTGTTTAGCCTCAAAGAACTAGAGGTGGATATCTCCAACTACCACTTCAATGATGATAACATTTGTTTTTAGTGTTTTTATGCTCCTGGTCAATTGTAAAAACATGGATGCAAGTGGATTTGGAGGTCATGGTCATAGGATCATGTATCATTTTCCTATATTTAAGTGTTGAAAGTGATATATTTTCAAGTGGATCTCTCAAAGGCAAAAAATTCAGTTGGAGGGGAAGAACTTGTCTCTTTATTTCATAATCATTAATTAATATTTTGAATTTGAGACAAAATTAAATTATTAGAGACAACTTGATCAACACTTGAACATAATAAGTCAAATTTTATTCAATGATCTGAAATAATTACTGGTAATTAATAGATATAAATCAATTTCCTAGTTTAAGAACCAAAACACTCAACAAAGACTAATATCATAATGTTGGTATTATCATCTTCAAACTTTCTAGAAACATAAGCCTACGATAGTAGTTGTGAAATGTAATAGGATAACACACAAACTCACTAATATCTTGTTTGAACCAAAAGAGGCTCACATCATGACCCAAAAAAATTGAATGATTTAAGATAATGATTCAAAGTGTCATCAATGATTCATAAGAATAATTGACAATCGATAAAACCAACTATATTTCCAATATTTTGTACCTCAAGAATCCAATAAGAGTAACATTATAATGTTAGAAAAAACATTTGATAACTCTCTAAAATAAGAAGCCTACAATACCCATTGTAAACCATAAGAATAAAAAAATTGGACTAATTAGGATCTAGAGTGAAACAAAAGTGGCTCACCTTATGAGCCAATAAAACCACCACAACCTACAAATAATCATAGTAGTGATACTAATTCTAAATCCAACAAAGTTAATGAATAGGCACTATAATCAAATCATGGGTGAATCACTTGGTAATGAACATAAAAAAACAATAAATTCATAGAAATGGAACAACATAAATGAACTAGGTACATGCATGCCAACCTCAACCTATCAGAAGCATCAATCAATACATAAAATTGAGAAAGTGCCCATCAAAATGATTGAACATCCTAATAGAAAGAATCAAATTGCACTAGAATCATATATCAAAATAAAATCATTCACATTCATATTTAATCATGGAGTGTGGATTGTAACACATCATATCCCGTCAAACAATGGTTATTGTCTTAAAAAATGTTAATAATAAGTGCATGAACATATGATTATATAAAATGCCTCATCGCAACCATCTCAAGTGAGACCCATAACAAAGGATTTAAATACAATGTGTGATCATGAAGTGTTTATTGTATTTATCTATAATTATACATTTATCATGTCCAATTCATTAAATATCATCCAACGCTAATCCCACATATGTCATCTCCAAGTTTCATATACTCTAATTTATCCAAACTATCCTTAAAACTTCTAAAGTTGTTATCGACAAATGTCATCTCCAAAGGCCAAATGATAGTAAACTATTATAGTAAGGGTATACACATTAGAATAGTGAAAACATCATATTAAACATTTATACCATCTAAAATGCAATCAAGGATGTTATCTATTCATTATAATATATAAATCAATCAAACATTGACATCTCAAATATTTTTCCTCGAAGATCATCAAATCATGTAAACATAGATAAAAGTCTTGGCACATAATATCAATGCATTATATCCATCCAAAAACCAACCAAAACATGAAATTTCATCAAAAATATAATAAGGACATGAATTTCAAAAAGTATCCAAGGATAGTACCCATTTCAAATTAAATATCTCACAAACACAATCATCAAATGGTATATCCCAAACATGAGAGGAAATTCACACTAATATATGAATCCATCTGGCCCATAATTCACATAATTATACTTAAATACCATAGACATTGATATTAAACTATATACCATGGACCATAGGATTTAAATCTGAGTATCTATTTCATTTGTCATATGTGTGAAGATCTTTGACTCTAATAGTGAACTTGAAAGTTAGATAGTAGTGATTGAATGATTAAAATTTTAGAACATTATA
>JARHVA010008629.1:137500-147500 GCA_037957365.1 Torreya grandis
TACGACCTCACTTACCCAATTAGGTCTCTTTTAAGCCTAGACAAACACACAATTCTAGAAAATATACAATATGGAATAAAACCAACATAAAAACTCATAAATCCTTTATTACACATTAAATTACACAATATTACCATTTTTTGTGATTTTTAATAAGTTACAACAAAATTTATGGGAGTTTCCATTTTGATACCCTAGTCTAGTCTTGACACGGGCTTGTGTAGGCCGGGAGCATAGAGAAAGGAAAATTTCGTGTTTTTCACAATTTAAAATGAAACCAAATGTATTTTATGGTCTATCCCACATATCCTCACTTTTTTTAATAGTTATATGTTCTTTATCAATCATAATATGTCCTCAAAATGCAAATATGTAGAGTTTTGGGTTCTTTTTAGGACTGTGTGTATTGGTTCTTTGATTCTTGACTCCTCAATGTATTTATAAGAATAAAAAGTGATAAATATAACCAGTAAAAAACCACCTATTATGGTTATACTTCATACCCTTCAATAATCCATAAAAAATCTTGTACCACACCAATTCACTATCATTTGGGACTATTGAAAACACAAAATTATTTTTTAGTTGGACTGTGTGAACTTACCTAGAATTTTGGATTCTATATTGAATATAAATTGGATTATTTTGAAAATTAAAATTACCATGAAAAATATGAAAATACTCATATATCCTCTCAAAATTATAATATTTAAGTGAAACTCAAAATAACTCTTCATAAACTTTCCTTCCTGACTGTGCAAAATAGTGACTTCAAGTTTGTGCTTTTGAACCTATGTACAGGTGAAAAATATCACACAATGTTAAAATAATAATAATAAATAATAAATTATTACCTAACATTAACCTTAAATAAATCCAAAAAAATTCTCACAAATATTATTTCATTTAGGGTTCTCATTCACACACAATAACCATATATGGAATTTGAAAGGCAAACGAGTTCTTCTTGTAATATTTATCTCCCTTCTCTTTTTTATCCCTCTAATTATGTATCCTAAGGTTTTAATATTATATTAACTACCACCACACAAAATCTCACTCCTCACATTCATATCTACCTTATTAACATGACAACCATGCAAACAATTTCTCATTTTCTTGTCAACCTCTGTAGGGTGGTAGTTACAACTTTCTTGTTATTGATTACATTACTCTTTTTCTCATGACTTGCATGATAATAACACTCTAAAAAAAAATTATAAGAACTGAAATGACTTATTACAAAAAATAATGATCATTTACATTCTTCACAAAACACACAACATCGGTCCAAAGCCTAATTGAGAATTTAAATTTTCAAAATTTCTGATTTGGTGGGAAACTCTAAAAGGACCATAATCCAAAAAATTCAAGACATATAATATATTTGAAAACACCATTATGACCCTATAAGACCTATATCACCACAAACCAAACATAAATATTCAAATGATACTTATTAGTCATACTAAAACCTCAATTCACATTAGGATGCTTTGCATCATACTCCCCAAGTGGTGAAGATTTTAGCTCCTGCTCAAATGCACCTTGTCCACCTTCTTATTTTCTTTCCATTTATTCATCTTATGTTTTTATGAGTTCATCTTTATGTTTCTCCTCTTATATTTCTCATTTCTTCTCATGTGATGTCTTTGTCTTATAGCCTTGTTTTTCTTCTTCGCTAACTCATATTATATCCTTATGAAGCACATGACCTAATGCAACTCTTTATTCTATTCGTATTATATCTAATACATATTATATTGATCTCCATTATTATCTACCTCAAATGGTTGATTCTCTTTCTTCACTCCTACTCCTATTCCATAATTTCCTTCTACCCGTGTAATGATTGGCTCATGTACTCCTTTCTGGTCTCACCTATAAATCTTGTGTTCTTATTCATCCTCATATTCTAATGGAATAATAAGTACCAATCCTTCATCATTGTAAAAATCTCCTTAATATATTACTTGGTTTCCTCTTCATGACAATCCACCTTCTCATGTTGAGTCTTATCATGGCCTTGCTAATCATGCTATGACAACTCATTGACCAATTCATCTTCCACATAATACCACACTTATTTTTAACTTCTTGTATTTTTATATTATTTCTAAACAACAATAAACTCATCTTTAATATTACCTATAATTTGAATATGCAAACTTCTTACATTGATTCTTTATTTCTTTGCTTGCTTTCTATCTTACTTTCTTATGGCTCTCCTTGCATGAGCCTTTGTTCTTCACCTCTTCACATGTTATTTGAGATAATCATGTGGATAATAAACATTATCTTTTCTCTCTCCATACTAAAATTTTATCATTCATCCCTTGAATCTCCTTATGATTGATCTTGTCCTCCTCCCAATATGCATTATTGATCCAATCAACTCCTTTGTGAGGATCATGGTTTTCATTCACTCTCCTTAGATCTATCATGAGATCTAATGCCTCACTAATTATATTATCCATATGATCATGGAGTTACCCTTATCTTTCAATACCATACCTTCACTATCCTGGTTAGTACCTATAAAATGGCTTTCATGAGACTTGCTATTCTCTTCAAGGACCTCATTATCTTTTCCACTCTCTTTGGATGTTTATTTTTTCTTCCAAGCCTCTTTAGGATTATTTATTATCTTCTACAGTTTGTTTTATCATGTCATATTTTTTATTTAATTAAATCATTATATATCACTAATAAGTTTTCAATCAATTCAAATAACTCTATACTCAGCTCATCTTGGCTTTCCACTTTGTTTTCATCATCTTCTTTAGATCATTATTTAGAATTTATGACTTGATTCTAATTGACTACCGTTTTATGACCTATAAATTCATATTCAACATCTTCTATATCTTTTCCTTAACTCAAAATATTTACTATCTCCAACTCATCTTCTAGGATGGATTTTTCTTCTCCTATGATGTCTAACCATTATGGTTCTTTCATAATTTGCTGCCATAACCTTTATTGTTCCTTTGTATAATCTATCATCCATTATTTTATAGTTTCATATTCTTCTAAATCTTGTACAATTTTTTTTTTGGATTCATCCTTCATGAGAGGTAAATTAGACTTCTTATATTATATATCAAGATTCCTAATCTCTTTAGGAGGTGATTCAACATCATCATTGATTTTAATCCACCTATCCATCAATTCAAGTATTTACTTATATAAAACATCTTCAGCATTTTAAATATCAACAAATTCATTATCAAAAATAGTATTGAAAACCAAACCTTGAGACCATTTAGCCTCTTAAAATTTTCCTTGATTGAACTCTCCCTATTTTATGCCTTCCATGAGGCATTCTTCTTGTTAAAGATTCTCTTCTCCAAGAATTTGTCCTCTTTTAAGGTACCATATTAATGTACCTCTATATATTTTTTCCCAATCAAATTCTTCTTTAACATAAGTATTTTTCTCATGCTTTCCTCCTTCATGATTTCAACTTTGATGTCCTCAACATGGACTTCTTCCTCCTTCACCTTTGTACTTGCATACACACATGACAAGAAATATTTAGATGCAAAAGTTTGAGGCTTTATTTCCTCAATATTCTCCTTGTTAGGTTACTTTGTCTCCATTCCTATATCCTTATTCACAAGACGTTTCTCACCTTCCTCTTATTTATCCATAATAAACTTCTTCATCTCCTCCTAGAACTACCTACATTGTAACTTATTTTGCTTCTCATAGTCCCTCATGACCATCTTTATTCTTCTATCCATGAGTAGCCTTATAGGAAACTTAACTCTCTTCTTATTGTGAAATCTCAACCAATAGATTTATACTCTCTAAAATTTGATCTATCTCACTCATCTCATCATCAAAAAATAACCTATTTCTCATTGGGTCTTTCTTATTCTTTCTATTATTTTGGTACTCTAACTCTATCAAGGCCTTCCTCTCTTTTTCCTTATCTATCTTAGCCTTCTCAAAAACAAGTATTTTTCACCTTGCTTTGGTATTTCAACTTAAGTTCTCTCCTTGACCTAGTCTAATGAAACTCTTGTCCATGTATTTTTCACCTTTGAACTACAAATCTCACTTGGAGTCTTTCTTATCTCCTTTGAGCTTATACTAGATCTCTTCTTAAGGATACTCTATGACAAACTCTTACCATTTTTTTGCATTTAAAATTTTCCTCATATATAACTTAGCTTCATGAAATATCACTTTAAAACATTATAAAACCTCAAATAACATACTATCATATTCAAAATAATAAATTATTCCAAGAGCTTAGCTACTGTGATACTACTTGAGGTAGGGATTTAATACCTAAAACTTTAATATTCGTTACCTAAATTTTATTTTCTTATTTTCATCTTTCTTTGAACTATTACTTGGATTTATATATGTATGTACCTTGATTATTTCTTGACACACTAGAACACTCTTGATTTGACTACGATCATAAGCCTCTTTAGAAAAATATAAATATTCTCTCTTGATGACCTATAACTTTTTCATATTCCTCTACACTATATACATCCATTACAAACACCATCCTTTTGTTTCACAATTTTGATAACCTCACTCTCCAATTTTTCCTTAAACTTGTCTCTCTCTTTGATATGGTTACATAGGCCTAAAAAAAGGTTCCAAGGTTGTTTGTCTTTTATCAAGGTCTCATATTTAAATTCACCTATCCATTTAAACTTGCATATACATACAATCATAATGCATAATATCCAAGGCAGAACTTTCAAACATACCTCTCTTTCTTATTTCTATACTAGCTCTTTGCATCCCTATTTTCATCCAAATCTAGTAACTTTGACCAAACTGGATGGGTTCTAGAAAAAATAATCACCTTTTTGGATACCCTTTATCTTTTTAAAATTCATGAAAAGTTTAATGTCATAATTATCAAGTTAACCCTACTAACTCACCATGTCAATTACTGTATTAGGTCTCTTTTAGGCATAAGCAAACACATAATTAAAGGAAATTTATAGTATGGACTGGAACAAGCCTAAAAAATTGTCAATAATTTATAGAACATGAAATTACATTGGAATACCATGTTTTGTGATTTTTGGTAGTTTAAAACAAAAACTATCAAAATTTCCATTTTGAAACCCTAGTCCAGTCTTGACACAGTTCTATGTTGGCCAAGAGCATAGAAAAAGGTAAATTTTGAGTTTTACACACTTTCAAATGAAACAAAAGGTATTTTATGGTCTTATCCACATATAATCATCTTTTTAAATATTTAGAATTTTTTTATAATTCAAAATATGTTCTCAAAATGCAAATATGCAGAGTTATGGGTTCTTTCGAGGACTATATGTATAGGTTCTTTGGTTCTTGACCCCTCAATGGTTTTATAAGCCTCTAAAGTTATAAATATCACCTAATAAAAACTCAATATAGTTTTTATAATTCATACCATTCAATAATACTTAAAATTTTCTCTACCATACCAACACACTTGTCCTTTGGTACTGTTGAAAACACATATTTGTTCTTTACTTGGACTGTGTGAGCTTACTTAGAAATTTGGGTTTTATCTTTACTATAAAGTGGAATATTTTGAACATAAAAAGGATTATAAAAAATATGAAAATAATCATATATCCTCTCATCACTGAAACCTTTAAGTGAAATTCATCATAACTCTTCATAAACTTTTCTTCCTAATGGTGCAAAACATAGCCTTGAAGCTTTTGCTTTTTAAATTATGTATAAGTGATAAATAACACACACCATTAAAATAATAATAATAAATAATAACTAATTAAATGACATGAACCTAAAATAATTCCACAAATTTTATCACAAACATTATTTTATTGATGGATCTAATTCACATACAATAACCATATGCATAATTTGAAATGTAGACAATGTTTTCCTTGTAATCTTAATCTCTCTTCCCTTCCTCAAATATCTACCTATATTTCCTCAAGCTATTCTATTATTTAAACTACCACCACACACATTATCATTCCTTACATGTATATCTACCTTCTTAACACACTAACCATGCAAATGAATTCTCATTTTCTTACTAACCCATGTAGGATGGCACTTACAACTTTATTATTTTTTCTTACATTACTCTTTTTTCTCATCAATTGCATGTTAATTCCACTCACACACATTTTCGTATCTTTAATTAATTTTTCAAAACATTCATGATTATTTACCTTTTTCACAAAACCCACAACGTTACTCTAAATCCTAATTAAGAATTCAAAATTTTCAAATTTTCATTTTTGGTGGAAAACTCCCAAAGGACCATAATCACTAAAATTCAAGACATATAATGAATCTATCACCACAATTAGCACCCTTTAATACCTTTGTCATTTCAAACCAAAATATAAATGGTCACATGAAACTTATTAATCACAATAACACATCAAGTTACATTGGGATGTTCTTTATCAACTAGCATCGACATAAACATCTTAGGTTGACACAAGTGTTTATAGTGATAGAGGAACTTAATATAAAATTTAGTGGTTGATCCAAAATACTCTTCCATTATTATTATGCAAGTTCCATATCTATATCTATATTATTATGATAACTAATAAGTATCTTATTTTATTGTCATTACCATATTTAACATACCTGTCATTTTCATTTTTATCATATCTTAGTATAATAAATTTAGTATATGTTTTATCTAAATTTTGTAATTAATTGAATTTATATATTATTAACTCTATCTATCCCAATAAGAACTAAATCCAATATAGGGTTAAACATTTCATGAATCTGATCTTTGTGCCCGAAACACTAACCCTAAGTGGTTTAGGGTTTTATATTTCATATTTATATATATTTATTTATTTATTTATTTTAATTTATTATAAATTTTGAATTTTGAATTTTGTGAATCAATGGAAAATGATAATAAAAAAACTAATTTCAAATGGAAGATAAATAAGCATTGGTCACTCATCCCAACAATAAAAAGAGCTTAAAGGTTATTTTGTATGTTACAAGAGATGAAATAAATAAGAATGATAAATCTAAGGCTTATTCACCTAGTAATGGTGAGCCCTTATAAGGTACTACAATAGATTACATACCTATTAGTTTACCTACATTTAAGGCTTATTCACCTAGTAAGGTACTACAATAGATTACATACCTATCAGTGTATGTTACAAGAGATGAAATAAATAAGTATGATAAATCTAAGGCTTATTCACCTAGTAATGGTGAGCCCTTATTAGGTAATACAATTGATTAGTTGATCTTGCTAAGTGATAGTTTTGCTTCTTTTGCATGCTTTTCCTTGTTTAACATTCATGTTTAGTTTGGAATCATTTTGTTAGGTCTATTGAAGTTTCCAAATAAAGTGTGAAAGGTTGATTTATTTGTATTTTCATTAGTTTTAATTCACAACCTCTTGACTATTCCTCCCAACCAAATCATTCTTCACAACCTTCATGAAAAATATTGATGTAGATAGGCAAATTCAGAGTACTATCATGTGTAGGTTAGTCTCTTATTTGATGTGTAATTTTAGCTGGTTTATAGTAGCTAGATCATGTTTATTGAATCACCACCATTTGAATATGTTTCTCTCCCTCTTCTTATTGAGTGGTATATTATCATTTGATCATAAGTGATTCATCAAGTGGATCTATCCCTTTAAACTAGAGATCCACCTCTCTAATAGGGTACCCACAACTTTGATGTGTTTCGATGTTACATAAAATTTTACAAGATTAAAATACCTTCCAAAGGGTAAAATTTTGATAGATAATAATACCATTATTACATAAATCCATAATATATTGAAGCCAAAATGGATACTTCATATCCTAACCTAATGGTGTTAAAGGTCATGGTTGTGGGAGCATGAGTCATTTGACAATCTAGACATGTTAGAAGCAATAGATTTGCATGCAGAAGATAATAACTTGTCTCTCAACTATAAAAATGTTATATTTTATGGCTAATTACTATGAAACCTACCATATATTCATCTCCATGTTTTGATTAACATGACTTGGGGTGAAATTATAGGGCTTTAACACACATGAGGGTAATTTCAGTTCATGAAAATGACTTATTATTTTTGTTTTATGAATGTTTGAAGTTTTCCTAAAAAGTAAGAGTTTCTCATATTGTGAAAGAAATTATTATGGATGAAAAGAGTAATATTTATCTCAATTTGGGATAATCAAAGGCTAATAAATTGGTTATTAACTATTCCTTCTACCCCCAAGGTTCTTGTAGTGCCAGTTTTTATCGATGAAGCCCTGAAGGTTGAGATCTCCAATAGATGATTCAACCTTAAAAACATTTATTATTAGTGTTTTTAAAATCATAAATAATTGTAAAAACATGCATTCAGGTGGATTTAGAATTCATGTTCATGGTATCACATTTAATTTACATATCTATATATTTTAGAAGTATTGGATTTGCATGTCGAGGTTTCATAGGTGGAAATGTTAGTTAGAGAACAAGAACTTGTCACTTGACAATAAAAACATTACATTTCAGGATTGCTTACTATAGTATCTACCTCAAATTTATCTCTAAGGTTAAATCAACATGATATGGGTGAAATTATATGGCTTAGACACACATGTAAGGGTTATTTATGTTCATCTAAATGATTTATAGTTTACATTTTATGTCTGTCTAAAGTTTAGCTATAAACAAAAAAATTATCATATTGTGAGGGCATTATTAAGGCTAGAACATGTACTATATCTCTCTATCAATCATGATTCGACGATAAAAACATATTTATATATGTTATCCACCACCTTATACATGTTATTAGTACAGGTTTTCATCCACAAATCACTTAAATTTGAGATCTCTAATTGTTGCTTCAATGTTGACCACATTTATTATCAATGTTTATGTGCTCCTAAATATCTATAAAAACATGAATCCAAGTGGATTTATAATTCATATTCATCAGATTATGTATCATTTTCCTATCTATACATTTTGGAACCAATGGATTTACATGTGTAGGTTCCTGAGGTGGAAATATAAGTTGCATGATAATAACTTATCTCTTAACTATGAAAATGTTGTGTTTCAGGACTCATTACTATGGTATTTTCCACACATTTATCTCCAATATTTTATAAACATGCTCTAGAGTTAAATTATTAGACATTGACACATGCACAAGGTTTATTTAATTTTGTTAAAATTACTTATGGTTTATATTTTACATGCATCTAAAGTTTTCCAAAAAACTACAATTTTATTATATTGGGAAGGGCATTCATGAGGCCAAAACATGTACTTCATCTCTCGACTGAGAATGACCATAGACTAATAACATATTCATAAATGTTATTCACAACCCTTTATGTGTTGTCAATGTCATGTTTTATCCGTAAAACACTGGAGGAAGATATCTCTAATTATCATTTCAACAGTGACAACATTTGTTGTTAGTGTTTCTGCACTCTAAAATAATTATGAAAACATGCATCCATGTGGATTTTAAAGTCATTATCATGGGAGAACATGTACTTTTCCTAACCATACATTTTAGAAGTAATGTACTTTCATGTGGAGGTCCCCTGGGTATAAGTGTCAGTTGGAGAACACAAACTTGTTTCTTGACTAAAAAAACATTATGTTTTAGGAGTGATTACTATGGCATCTACCAATGATTCATATAAAAAGTTTTATTGATTTATTATGAAATGAAATTAGAAAATTTCACCATTCATATGAAGGTTATTTCAATTTTTAAAAATGAATTAAGGTTTTTATTTTATGTGCATCTAAATTTCACCTTAAAATTATAATTTTCTTTTATTTGGAAGGATGTTCTTAAGGATGAAATGGGTACATCATCTCTTGATTAGGTGTGGTCAGAGAAAAATAACACAGTTCTAGATTTGATCCACCATCTTTGACATTATGGTATTTCATGTGTTTAGCCTGAAAGAACTAGAGTTGGATATCTCCAACTACCACTTCAATGATGATAACATTTGTTTTTAGTGTTTTTATGCTCCTGGTCAATTGT
>JARHVA010008629.1:152500-192500 GCA_037957365.1 Torreya grandis
AAAGTGTCATCTCTACAACCTATTTCAATGTAGATTGGGTTTCTTGATGAAGTGACTTTTAGATAAGGAATCTTATAGGCCATTTAGGAGCACAATCTGCACCTAGTCTATCCTATGTAAAGCCTTTCTCTTAAACCTAAAAATCTAAGTAGTCAAAATAATTGGTAATCTTATTAAAGATAAAATCAAAAAACATACAATGAAACATGATGGATTTTATAATTTGGATAATCAATCGCCATCCACCATCAATATCAAAAAATGTTTCTTGTTAAATTATGAGGGAATTAGAATATTGCGAACAATTTTGTTGATAATGTAAAAGGCACATTGGTTAATGGATATGTAGACACAATTTATGAATTATACAACACCTCAGTCTTGTACACTTGTAAAACTAACACTTTGGTTGTTCTTCTTTGTTCTAGACCTTTCCTAGTTTTTCAAGTCTTGCAACTACTCCCTTATGCCCCTTGGCATATCTCTTAGTTTTACTAGTCTTATATTGATGACCTAAGCCTTATATCTTACCTAAAATGATTGAAACCTACTTATATAATTGTTCTATAATTTATGAGCATGTACCTATTATCCTTCTCCTGGACACTTGCATCCTCGATAGACACCTATAATGATACAGGCATCTTGATTTGATGTAAGAGTTTAGTGCCATTAAATTCATCTAATTTTCATATGAAATGTATCCTGGTGGTCACCTTAAGTGTTATTATGTGAGTTATTATACAAATGGATTGGTATAAATATAACATTAACCCTTAGTCATTCCTCACCTAGAAACTTCTTGCCTACTATGAGGCAACTTACCAAAAACATTAAATGAAACATTCAATGGAGTAAATCTTACCTATTTTATTCTATTTCCGAATCAGTCATAGGGATAACATATCTATAGGTCTAAAGTACTATAAGAGTAGACTAAGATATATATTTTCAAAGTTACAAATAAATGATTCACACACAAGAAAACATGTATAAGATAATTATAAAAGCCTAACACCCTCTTTAGAGTATTGGCCATGTAGGCAATGCTCATTGATAGAGGGGTCTTTAGGGAATCTTGACATTGTGTTCCCACTAACCCATTTTACCCCACAACCACTATGAGGATGAAAAACTAGGGATTTTATATTTTACAAGGAGAGATAGTCCATGAGTCATATCTGAATGCACCATAGTAAAGGAAATAAAAAACCTAAAAACATCTAGGTGGTCTATCCTATTTTAGTATGTAGTCCATATATGACACCTGCACCTAACCTAGACATTAGTGATGTAAGGATTTGGTGCATAAAAATTACATATTTTTTTACCTTAATATAACTATATTATTTTCATACTTCTTTGAACTCTAACTTGGATTTATTAATTTAGGTAATTTATTTCAATCTTCACACATTGGTATACTCTTATTTTGACTACACTCATAAGCCTTTTTAGAAAAATATAACTCTTATCTCTTGATGACATATCACTCAATCATATTAATCTTCACTATCTCCATCCATTATATACACCATCCTCTTGTTGTACAATTTTTATAACTTCATTCTCCATTTTTTTCTTAAACATTTCTCTCTCTTTGATATGGTTACATAGATGTAAAAGCCAAAAACTAGGATCCAAAGTTATTTGAATTCTCTCAAGGGATACTATGGAACCATACCTTCCCTATATACAATCATCATTCACAATATCAAAGGTATAAATTTCAAACATACCTCTCTTTTTTCTTTCTTCACTAGCTCCTTATAGCCTTCTTTCCATTCAAATCTAGTAGATTTGATGAAAAAATAGGGGTTATAGATAAAGTAATCACCCTTTTGGTTATTTTTTTTATCTTATTTTATCTTTACAAAAATTTTATTTCCCTAATTCTCTATGTAACCCCATTAACTTACGAAGTCACTTGCCCAATTAGGTCTCTTTTAAGCCTAGACAAATACACAGTTCTAGAAAATATATAATATGGAATAAAACCAACATAAAAACTCATAAATCCTTTATTACACATTAAATTACACAATATTACCATGTTTTGTGATTTTAAATAAGTTACAACAAAATTTACGGGGGTTTCCATTTTGATACCCTAGTCTAGTCTTGACACCGGCTTGTGTAGGCCTAGAGCATAGAGAAAGGAAAATTCCGTGTTTTTCACAATTTAAAATGAAACCAAATGTATTTTATGGTCTATCCCACATATCCTCACTTTTTTTAATAGTTATATGTTCTTTATCAATCATAATATGTCCTCAAAATGCAAATATGTAGAGTTTTGGGTTCTTTTTAGGACTGTGTGTATTGGTTCATTGATTCTTGACTCCTCAATGTATTTATAAGAATAAAAAGTGATAAATATAACCAGTAAAAAACTACCTATTATTTTTATACTTCATACCCTTCAATAATCCATAAAAAATCTTGTACCACACCAATTCACTATCATTTGGGACTATTGAAAACACAATTATTTTTTAGTTGGACTGTGTGAACTTACCTAGAATTTTGGATTCTATATTGAATATAAATTGGATTATTTTGAAAATTAAAATTACCATGAAAAATATGAAAATACTCATATATCCTCTCAAAATTATAATATTTAAGTGAAACTCAAAATAACTCTTCATAAACTTTCCTTCCTGACTGTGCAAAATAGTGACTTCAAGTTTGTGCTTTTGAACCTATGTACAGGTGAAAAATATCACACAATGTTAAAATAATAATAATAAATAATAAATTATTACCTAAAATTAACCTTAAATAAATCAAAAAAAATTCTCACAAACATTATTTCATTTAGGGTTCTCATTCAAACACAATAACCATATATGGAATTTGAAAGGCAAACGAGTTCTTCTTGTAATATTTATCTCCCTTCTCTTTTTTATCCCTATAATTATGTATCCTAAGGTTTTAATATTATATAAACTACCACCACACAAAATCTCACTCCTCACATTCATATCTACCTTATTAACATGACAACCATGCAAACAATTTCTCATTTTCTTGTCAACCTCTGTAGGGTGGTAGTTACAACATTCTTGTTATTGATTAAATTACTCTTTTTCTCATGACTTGCATGATAATACCAATAAAAAAAAAACTTCTAAGAGCTTAAATGAATTATTACAAAAATTAATGATCATTTACATTCCTCACAAAACACACAACATCGGTCCAAAGCCTAATTGAGAATTTAAATTTTCAAAATTTCTGTTTTGGTGGGAAAATCTAAAAGGACCATAATCCAAAAAATTCAAGACATATAATAAATTTAAAAATACCATTATGACCCTATAATACCTATATCACCACAAACCAAACATAAATATTCAAATGATACTTATTAGTCATACTAAAACCTCAATTCACATTAGAATGCTTTGCATCATACTCCCCAAGTGGTGAAGATTTTAGCTCCTGCTCAAATGTACCTTGTCCACATTCTTATCTTCTTTCCATTTATTCATATTATGTTTTTATGAGTTCATATTTATGTTGCTCCTCTTATATTTCTCATTTCTTCTCATGTGATATCTTTGTCTTATAGCCTTGTTTTTCTTCTTTGCTAACTCATATTATATCCTTATGAAACACATGACCTAATGCAACTATTTATCCTATTCATATTATATCTACTCCATCTTAGATTGATCTCCATCATTCTGTACCTCAAATGGTTGATTCTCATTCTTCACTTCTACTCCTGTTCTATAATTTCCTTTTACCCTTGTAATAATTAGCTCATGTACTCCTTTCTGGTCTCACCTATAAATCTTGTGTTCTTATTCATCCTTATATTCTAATGGAATATTAAGTACCAATCCTTCCTTAATCCTTGTAAAAATCTCCTTAATATATTACTTGGTTTCCTCTTCATGACAATCCACCTTCTCATGTTGAGTCTTATCATGGCCTTGCTCATCATGCTATGACAACTCATTGACCAATTCATCTTCCACATAATACCACACTTATTTTTAAATTATTGTATGTTTATATTATTTGTAAACAACAATCAAATCGTCTTTAATATTACCTATAATTTTAATATGCAAACTTCTTACATTGATTCTTTATTTCTTTGCTTGCTTTCTAGCTTACTTTCTTATGGCTCTCCTTGCATGAGTCTTTGTTCTTTACCTCTTCACATGTTATTTGAACTAATCATGTGGATAATAATTCATTATCTTTTCTCTCTCCATACTAACATTTTATCATTCATCCCTTGAATCTCCTTATGATTGATCTTGTCCTCCTCCCAATATGCATTATTGATCCAATCAACTCCTTTGTGAGGATCATGGTTTTCATTCACTTTCCTTAGATCTATCATGAGATCTAATGCATCACTAATTATATTATCCATATGATCATGGAGTTACCCTTATCTTTAAACACCATACCTTCACTATCTTGGTTAGTACCTATAAAATGGCTTTCATGAGAATTGCTAGTTTCTTCAAGGACCTCATTATCTTTTCCACTCTCTCTGGATCTTTATTTTCTCTTCCAAGCCCCTTTAGGATTATGTATTATCTTCTCAAGTTTTTTTTATCATGTCATATTTTTTATTTAATTAAATAATTATATATCACTAATAAGTTTTTAATCAATTCAAATAACTCTATACTCAGCTCATCTTGGCTTTCCACTTTGTTTGCATCATCTTGTTTAGATCATTAGCTAGAATTTATGACTTGATTCTAATTGACTACCCTTGTATAACCTATAGATTCATATTCAACATCTTCTATATGTTTTCCTTAATTAAAAATATTTACTATCTCCAACTCATCTTCTAGGATGGATTTTTTTTCATAATTTGCTGCCATAACCTTTATTCTTCCTTTGTATAATCTATCATACATTCTTTTATAGTTTCATATTCTTCTCCATCTTGTACAAATTTTTTTATTTTTTTTTGGATTTATCCTTCATGAGAGGTAAATTAGACTTCTTATATTATATATCAAGTTTCCCAATCACTTTAGGAGGTGATTCAACTTCATCATTGATTTTCATCAACCTATCCATCAATTCAAGTATTTACTTATATAAAACATCTTCAGCATTTTAAATATAAACAAATTCATTATCAAAAATAGTATTGAAAACCAAACCTTGAGAGCATTTAGCCTCTTAAAATTTTCCTTGATTGAACTCTCCCTATTTTATGCCTTCCATGAGGCATTCTTCTTGTTAAAGATTCTCTTCTCCAAGAATTTGTCCTCTTTTAAAGTAACATATTATTGTACCTCTATAGATTTTTTCCTAATCAAATTATTCTTCAACATAAGTATGTTGCTCATGCTTTCCTCCTTCATGATTTCATCTTTGATGTCCTCAACAGGGACTTCATCCTCCTTCAACTTTGTACCTGCATACACACATGACAAGAAATATTTAGATGCAAAAGTTTGAGGCTTTATTGCCTCAATATTCTCCTTGTTAGGTTACTTTGTCTCCATTCCTATATCCTTATTCACAAGATGTTTCTCACCTTCCTCTTATTTATCCATAATAAACTTCTTCATCTCCTCCTAGAACTACCTACATTGTAACTTATTTTGCTTCTCATGGTCCCTCATGACCATATTTATTCTTCTATCCATGAGTAGCCTTATAGGACACTTAACTCTCTTCTTATTTTGAAAGCTCAACCAATAGATTTATACTCTCTAAAATTTGATCTATCTCACTCATCTCATCATCAAAAAATAACCTATTTCTCATTGGGTCTTTCTTATTCTTTCTATCATTTTGGTACTCTAACTCTATCAAGGCCTTCCTCTCTTTTTCCTTATCTATCTTAGCCTTATCAAAAACAAGTATTTTTCACCTTGCTTTGGTATTTCATCTTAAGTTCTCTCTTTGACCTAGTCTATTGACACTCTTGTCCAATTATTTTTCACCTTTGAACTACAAATCTCACTTGGAGTCTTTCTTATCTCCTTTGAGCTTATACTAGATCTCTTCTTAAGGATACTCTATCACAAATTCTTACCATTTTTTTGCATTTAAAGTTTTCCTCATATATAACTTAGTTTCATGAAATATCACTTAAAAACATTTAACAACCTCAAATAACATCCTATCATATTCAAAATCATGAATTATTCCAAGAGCTTACCTACTGTGATACTACTTGAGGTAGGGATTTAATACCTAAAACTTTACTATTCGTTACCTAAATTTTATTTTCTTATTTTCATCTTTCTTTGAACTCTTACTTGGATTTATATATGTATGTACCTTGATTATTTCTTGACACAATAGAACACTCTTGATTTGACTACAATCATAAGCCTCTTTAGAAAAATATAAATATTATCTCTTGATGACCTATCACTTTTTCATATTCCTCTACACTATATACATCCATTACAAACACCATCCTTTTATTTCACAATTTTGATAACCTCACTCTCCAATTTTTCCTTAAACTTGTCTCTCTCTTTGATATGGTTACATAGGCCTAAAAAAAGGTTCCAAGGTCGTTTGTCTTTTATCAAGGTCTCATATTTAAATTCACCTATCCATTTAATCTTGCATATACATACAATAATAATGCATAATATCCAAGGCAGAACTTTCAAATATACCTCTTTTTCTTATTTCAATACTAGCTCTTTGCATCTCTATTTTCATCCAAATCTAATAACTTTGACCAAACTGGATGGGTTCTAGAAAAAATAATCACCTTTTTGGATACCCTTTATATTTTTAAAATTCATGAAAAGTTTAATGTCATAATTATCAAGTTAACCCTACTAACTCACCATGTCAATTACTATATTAGGTCTCTTTTAGGCATAAGCAAACACATAATTATAGGAACTGTATAGTATGGACTGGAACCAGTCTAAAAAATTGTTAATAATTTATAGAACATGAAATTACATTGGAATACCATGTTTTGTGATTTTTGGTAGGTTAAAACAAAAACTATCAAAATTTCCATTTTGAAACTCTAGTCCAGTCTTCACACAGTTCTATGTTGGCCAAGAGCATATAAAAAGTTAAATTTTGAGTTTTACATACTTTCAAATGAAACAAAAGGTATTTTAGGGTCTTGTCCACATAGACTCATCTTTTTAATTATTTATAATTTGTTTATAATTCAAAATATGTTCTCAAAATGCAAATATGAAGAGTTATGGGTTCTTTCTAGGACTATATGTATATGTTCTTTGATTCTTGACCCCTAAATGGTTTTATAAGCCTCAAAAGTTATAAATATCACCTAATAAAAACTCAATATAATTTTTATAATTCATACCATTCAATAATACTTAAAAATTTCTCTAGCATACCAACTCACTTGTCATTTGGTACTATTGAAAACACATATTTGTTCTTTACTTGGACTGTGTGAGCTTACTTAGAAATTTGGGTTTTATCTTTACTATCAAGTGGAATATTTTGAACATAAAAAGGATTATAAAAAATATGAAAATAATCATATATCCTCTTAGCACTGAAACCTTTAAGTGAAATTCATCATGACTCTTCATAATTTTTTTTTCCTAATGGTGCAAAACATAGCCTTCAAGCTTTTGCTTTTCAAATTATGTATAAGTGATAAATAACACACACCATTCAATTAATAATAATAAATAATAACTAATTAAATGACATGAACCTAAAAAAATTCCACAAATTTTATCATAAACATTATTTTATTGATTGATCTAATTCACATACAATAACCATATACATAATTTGAAATGTAGACAATGTTTTCCTTGTAATCTTAATCTCTCTTCCCTTCCTCAAATCTCTACCTATATTTCCTCAAGTTATTCTATTATTTAATCTACCACCACACACATTATCATTCCTTACATGTATATATACCTTCTTAACACACTAACCATGCAAATGAATTCTCATTTTCTTACTAACACATGTAGGATGGCACTTACAACTTTATTATTTTTGCTTACATTACTCTTTTTTCTCATCAATTGCATGTTAATTACACTCACACTCATTTTAATATCTTTAATTAATTTTTCAAAATATTCATTATTATTTACCCTTTTCACAAAAACCACAACATCACTCTAAATCCTAATTAAGAATTCAAAATTTTCAAATTTTCCCTTTTGGTGGGAAACTCCAAAAGGACCATAATCACTAAAATTCAAGACATATAATGACTCTATCACCACAATTATCACCCTGTAATACCTTTTTCATTTCAAACCAAAATATAAATGGTCACATGAAACTTATTAATCACAATAACACATCAAATTACATTGGGATGTTCTTTATCAACTACCATCGACATAAACATCTTAGGCTGACACAAGTGTTTTTAGTGATAGAGTAACTTAATATAAAATTTAGTGGTTGATCCGAAATACTCTTCCATTATTATTCATGCAAGTTCCATATCTATATCTATATTATTATGATAACTAATAAGTATCTTATTTTATTGTCATTACCATATTTAACATACCTGTAATTTTCATTTTTATCATATCTTAGTATAATAAATTTAGTATATGTTTTATCTAATTTTTTTAATTAATTAGATTTATATATTATTAACTCTATCTATCCCAATAAGAACCAAATCCTTTATAGGGTTAAACATTTCATGAATCTGATCTTTGTGCCTGAAACACTAACCCTAAGTGGTTTAGGGTTTTATATTTCATATTTTTATTTATTTATTTTAATTTATTATAAATATTGAATTTTGAATTTTGTGAATCAATGGAAAATGATAATAAAAAAAATTAATTTCAAATGGAATATAAATAAGCATTGGTCACTCATCCCAGCAATAACAAGAGCTTAAAGGTTATTTTGTATGTTAGAAGAGATGAAATAAATAAGAATGATAAATATAAGGCTTATTCTCCTAGTAATGGTGAGCCCTTATAAGTTACTACAATAGATTACATACCTATCAGTTTACCTACATTGAGTGGATGCATATATTATGTCTTCCAAAATTTGTTTCATGAAAAATACTACTGTTACATCTACCATGGAATTACAAATTATTTCAACTCAAATACTGATTTCAATGCCTATTACTACATGTTCACATCTCCATTGGTGACTACTCAACTTGTTAATTTAAACCCAAATGGATCTATAGTTAAAACACTAATTGAATTTATAAATACCTTAGATGACAAGGTTACAAACATTGAATAAAAAGATTTAAAGTTTGATCATGTTATTGGTTCTTCAGATATGTTCCATAATCCTCATGTTCTTGAGATATCTTTTCACCCTTTACCAATTGCTTTTTTTCACCTAAGTTCCCATTTTATGATGGAAAGGGTGATCCTGAGTAACATATTTGATATTTCTACATGCCAAGCCTTTAATATTCCTCTAATGATAGAATTTTGACCAAATTATTTCCAAAGAGCATAAAAGATTATGTTTTTATGTGGTTCTATGATTTAACTCTCTAGTATGCAAAAGCATTCAAACCTATTTTAGGTAAGTTTTTGGTACAGTTATCTATTAACATCACTAAAAATGTCTCTTATGACCAAATTGTAAAAATCAAACAAGGAACCAATTAACCTATAATTGAATACATCTTGTGGTACGAAACAATGTTGGCTAAAATGACCAATCCTATGATAGATAAATAGCTTCAAGACATCTTCAAACAAAGTGCACTTTATCTTTTACATGAGTTCATTATTTTTAAAAGGTTTAAATCCTTTGATGACTTGGGATATATTGTTCATGACCATGAAATGAAACTTATCTCATTGAACAAACTTAAACATGTTAAAAAACACACTAACTACATATACATCTAATTCCAAGTTTGCAATCAAACCAAATTATAAGGTAAAACTTCCTAAGGATAAAAAGGAAACAACCACCATGGTTAATGAAATTTCACAACCTAATAATATTATCTTATCTAATGTACCAAGGAGATAATTTACATGCTTACCTAACTCTTTCACTTCATTACACCCATGGCTATTAGAGTGTCATTTTATATTTCTACCTCATATACAAAGCATAATATTAGTCGACCTCTACCCAAAAGATATGATGCAAATGTTTATTATGGTTATCACCAAGGAAAAATTCATTATATGGATGGATTTTTTGCCTTGAAGCATAATATATAAGACCATATTTATGACCAAGATGTTAAATTTAATGATTCTCCAAAGGAAGTAGGTTCACAACCTAGTGATCACCAGAAACATAAAATATTTAACAATCATTCCAATACCATTATAATAAATAACTAAAAGTGAAAATGGAATATAATTTCCATCCTCATCCATAACATTATGGGAACACATTATATGATATTATTTGTACATATACATTGAATATACTTCCTATTACTTTTGATGATAGTGAGATTATGGATGATGATTCATATCTTCATTCTATATTCATTTTGAGCATATATTGATAAACAACCTATACATAGTGTTATTATTGATAATGGTGAAAGTGAGAATGTTTTTTTCATGAGATTACTTACACAATTGGGTTATATTAATTGTGATTTACACCTTTCTACTCGATTAGGTAGATCATTATAAAGAACCTCACAATAGATTCTTGGTGAGATTGACTTACCTTTACATTTGGGTCCCATAAATGTCATTATACATTTTTATTCATACTATCCACAAGTGTCTCTGATTTGTTATTAGGATTACCTTGGATACATAATAGTTTCACGTTACATTCTACACTACATGAATGTGTAAAATACATTCATGCCAATTAGATAATTATAGTTTCAAGTGTTTCAAATGATCTTCCTCTTGAACAATATAAGTATATACCTAGGTAGTTAATTATCAATCCTACTAAGGTTAACCCACCATAAAAGGGTAAGAAATAGTAAATCCCTTTTACTATTGGATAATACTTGAGAGACCATTACATCAGAGATGTATAGTAGGTTCTATAGAATCCTCATCTACTACACAGCATATTTAGATATCCAAAAAACCTACACATGTTGTTATTATTATTGTTATACAAAAGAACATAAAAATAATTGATGGATTCCATGAACACCTAATCCTATTACTCCTATTGTTACTTGATGGACATAGAGTCCCATTATATCTACATAGATCATTCCATATACCATAATGATAGATAATACACCTATATAGGATACTCGATAGTGCCACCAATTTATTACACTTGGCTCATAGTTGAGAGATATTTATGACCATCCTTTAGATGTGATCATAAGAAAGTATCTTCACATATTCCAAAAATATAAAAATAAATCAAAGACCCAATTTTTTTTGGCATAGACATGTTTTATTAGCTCATTGGTGTTTATGTGTTAGTTACATGTTGATGTATAACATATGCATGTGTTTCATGCTTATATTTTAGTGTGATACAAGCATGTATAGATACACACTATATACACTTTTGGATGTTGTGGTTTCCCTCTACTCACATCACCAGGGCATTGGGGGCATCCACTTCTTTGATCATAAATGCATATAGGTTATATAATTTTGTGTTCCCTTTACATTAATATGTTTGAGAGCATATATATACTTAAAAATTCCTTTATACACGTTTATATATTTTATAGTATACTTGATATACTATTTAATTGAATTTTTTTGATAAAACATTGGATCCATCAATTAATATGGTATGTTTATGATGGTTACTTGTGATTTTCTATATGAACTTTGTTAAGTGTCTTGCCTTGTTATTATCTTATTTGTGAAGCATTTTAATATGCTCCATTGTTTGTGGGAGTCATGCCTTTCTTATTCATTTGACATTTCAATATGTTACTACTTGTTGTATGGACATTTCAATATGTAATTATTGTTTCTATGGAAATTTGAATAAGTCACGTCCATTTGATTGTGTGACACTTCAACATACCCCTTATTTTTGTTATCTTGGGATCATTTATTGTTGATTTTATTTTTAGTGCTCTTGTGTGTGTTCTTTGTTGCTTGTTGAGTTTGTATTATTACTATATAAACATTACCATAATCTTTATCATGCATCTTAGGCCTTAATTTGATCACATTCTATGTGCTTCAATGATATATTTACCTAGACATGTTCTCCTATATGATACATGATTCATTCATAGTTACATGGTTATATTATCCTTTTCGAGTGAGATAGCTACTATGTTGGAAATATTGTCATTGATGCCAAAGGTTAGTATTATTGGTGATAAATGCCCCATTGCATTTAATGTTATTTATCTTGGCTAATATGAGTTAATATTTATTTAATATTAACGAATATATTTTTGGTTGCATATGAGATAAAATAAGGGCCCATGGAGAAGTCGAATAGTCACGGGATAAAGACAAAAGAAGGATGGGACACATTTTCCCATGAAGAGTCATCTTGGGGAATACCAAGAGTCACCAAGTGAAGACAAAAGAGTAAAGGGTGAATTTCTCATGAAGGGACACTTTGAGGAATACGAAAAGTCACCAAAGATAAGGACAAAAGTGGAAAAGACATTTTTGGTCATGAAGGGTCACCACATGACTTTCCAAATGCTTGGATATGAAGGGTCATCCAATATTGGCACCATTTTCCATGAGGAATGAAAGGTCACAAAGGGGGAAGGCCAAAGGTCATTTGGAAAGCTATAAATAAAGGCTTGAGTAGCCATTTGTAGGTGTGGAAGTGAGAGGTTGATTTGATATTGTAATATCTAGATTAGAAGAGCAATTATGAGAGATGATTTGTATTTGCTATATCTAGCTTAGAAGAGAAAAAGTGAGAGAGAGGAAGGTGATGTTGCATTGATCTATCATTTGTTGAGATAGCAACATTGAGAGATAGGTGTGTGGTATACACAAAGGGGTTGGTGCTCCTGTGGGTTGGTGCTCACGAATTATTGCTGAGTTGGTGCTTGGAAAAGGGGTTGGTGCTCCTGGGGGTTGGTGCTCATGAATTGTTGCTGGGTTGGTGCTCCTGTGGGTTGGTGGTCACGAATGATAGCTGGGTTGGTGCTCGACAAAGGGGTTTGAAGCTCCTGTGGGGTGGTGCTCACGAATTGTAGTTGACGCTTGTACTTGGCAAAGGGGTATGGTGCTCCTGTGGGGTTGTTCTCATGAATATATTTGAGATTGATTCTCCATGGTTTTTTGCACATTGGGTTTCCACGTTATATCTGGTGTGTCTCTCTGTCTTGTGTGATATTTATTGTTTGAGTTTTATTGCATATCTTGAATGTTTGATTAAGTGGAATTTAGTTAAAGGGAAAGTTTTATAAGATATATAATATACTGATTCACCCCCCCTCTCAATATATTGCATGATTAACAATTGGTATCAGAGCAGGTTCCTTCAGAAAGGGTTTAACAGCTTGAAGGTAGATCAATGGAAAAGCATAGATGGCTAAGCAACTAAAGAAAGAGAATCAAGAGTTGAAATCTATGGCTGAGGATCTGAAGGAAAAGGTGTGTATCTTGGATTCTATGTTGGCTATAGAAGTAAAAGAAAATAAGATATTTATTCAAGATCTTAAAAATCAGTTAGAGGTTGCAACTTCAATTTTAACATCAAAAGAAGAAGAGTGTAAACAATTGAAGGTTGATTTAGATTCTTTAAAGGATAATCATGAGAAGCTTATAATCAAGGTTGAGAAATATCATGAAATATCAGTCCAAGGAAAGAAGGATGCAGGTTTTGCAGGCAAATCAAAGAAGCCAATCAGGCAGCCCAATGCTTTCAAGTTTTCAAATTCTTTTCATGGCTGTTGTTTTGTTTGTCATCATGTTGGTCATAGGGAAAGAGATTGTATGAGGAGAAGCAATGAGTTAAAGGGAGATCTCAGTCACATTCAATAAAAAGGTATGAGAAATATTGTTTGCTTTTCTTGTCATGAGGTTGGACATATTGCTAGATTATGCCAAAATAAAGTAAAGAGATATTCAAAGTATGTCAAATGTTACAGAGCTCCTAAAAGATATGAGAAGAGTCAAATTAATGTTTAGAGACCTAAAATAGTAAAGGTTGATCAAGTTGAGTTTAAGAGTGAAAATGAATTACTTGTTATATTAGATAAAGAATCAGATAAGAAGGATTGTAAAGAATCTCAGGTTACATTTGAGCATGAGCTTTGTCAAAATAAGAAAGTTGCAAAAGTTAAGAAGATTAAAAACATCATAAATGATAAGGTTAGTAGGGAAAAAAGGTTAGATATGCTTAAACAGATTCTAAAAGAAAAACACAAGAAGATCAAGGAAGAAATAGAGGAGATGTGGGAATCTCCTGAGATTTATTTCTAGAACCCTATTGTGTGGGGTGTCTCTTCTAGGCTTCAAGGAGACACTTTTAAAAATTGAAGCATGGTGGATGCTATTGGGTCTTGGATATTTTGCATGGTAAGAAGGTGAATTGATAGATTAATTTATATATCTTTTGAGGGAATATATTTTTGAAGAAAATTTTGCATCAGTATTATGGTTTAAGGCTATTAGAATGATTATTGCATATGCAGTGTTTCAAATGATTATGGTCATAAGAAATTAGAATGTCGAAAAAGAGCTAACAGTTTTAGAAAGAAGGAAAAGGATACTCCTACAGATTCAATCAAGAAGGATCATAGTTTCAAAGCTCCATTCATCAGGGAGAAGGTTCAGACATGTTCATGGTAGAAGAAATAACATGAAGATTATATGATGGTGCAGATAGCTCTGCATGTGGGAGGTAAAGATCAGCCATGGTTAATTGATAGCCGATGTTCGAGGCATATGATAGGTGATAAAAGTAAGTTCATTTCTCTAAACAAGATTAATGGTGGTACAGTAAGGTTTGGAGATAAAACCACTGCTAGGATAGCCGAAAAAGGTACTTTGAGTTTGGATTATGGTAGAACTAAGACTAAGAATGTTTTATATGTAAAAGATCTTAAGCATAATCTATTGAGTGTTAGTCAAATATGCGATCAAGGATATACATTAAAGTTTCATAAAGAGGGTTGTGAGATTAGAAGATAAGATTCAAATGAGTTGATTGGAGATGCTCAAAGGACAGGGAAAAATGTGTATGTATTGTCAGATATTTTCTCAAAGGCACGATCAAAGGATACATTCAAAGATCAGCAAGAGGAGTTGGGAGTAATTTCTATTACTTCCTACCATTGATGTTCAGCATCAAGTGAGGGGGAGCTAAGTGTTAGCTCTAGGTAGGCCCTTTGCCATTGATGTCAAAGGGGGAGAATAACAGGTATAGGTACAGGTGTAAAAAATAGGTACAGGGAATAGGTACAGGTTGCTACAATAAGGGGAAGTTATTGTATGTTTTCAAATGATGGTATGTGTAGGTGATAGGATATGGCAGTTTCAGGATCGAGGTTGCCATCAATGACAAAGGGGGAGATTGTTGGAAATATTGTCATTGATGTCAAAGGTTTAGTATTATTGGTGACAAAGGCCCCGTTGCATTTAATGTTATTTATCTTGGCTAATATGAGTAAATATTTATTTAATATTAACAAATATATTTTTGGTTGCATATGAGACAAAATAAGGGCCCATGGAGAAGTTGAAGTCACGGGATAAAGACAAAAGAAGGATGAGACACATTTTCCTATGAAGAGTCATCTTGGGGAATACCAAGAGTCACCAAGTGAAGACAAAAGAGTAAAGGGCGAATTTATCATGAAGGGATACTTTGAGGAATACGAAAAGTCACCAAAGATAAGGACAAAAGTGGGAAAGATGTTTTTGGTCATGAAGGGTCACCACATGACTTTTCAAATGCTTGGATATGAAGGGTCATCCAAGATTGGCACCATTTTCCATGAGGAATGAAAGTTCACAAAGGGGGAAGGCCAAAGGTCATATGGAAAGCTATAAATAAAGGCTTGAGTAGCCATTTGTAGGTGTGGAAGTGAGAGGTTGATTTGATATTGTAATATCTAGCTTAGAAGAGCAATTATGAGAGATGATTTGTATTTGTTATATCTAGCTTAGAAGAGCAAAAGTGAGAGAGAGGAAGGTGATGTTGTATTGATCTATCATTTGTTGAGATAGCAACATTTAGAGATAGGTGTGTGGTATACACAAAGGAGTTGGTGCTCACGAATTGTTGCTGAGTTGGTGCTTGGCAAAGGGGTTGGTGCTCATGAATTATTGCTGGGTTGGTGCTCAGTAAAGGGGTTGGTGCTCAGGAATGATAGCTGGGTTGGTGCTCGGCAAAGGGGTTTGAAGCTCCTATGGGGTGGTGCTCATGAATTATAGCTGAGGTTTGTACTTGAAAAAGGGGGATGGTGCTCCTGTGGGGTTGTTCTCATGAATATATTTGAGATTGATTCCTTGTGGTTTTTCCCACATTGGGTTTCCACGTTATATCTGGTGTCTCTTTCTGTCTTGTGCGATATTTATTATTTGAGTTTTATCGCATATCTTGAATGTTTGATTAAGTGGAATTTGGTTAAAGGGAAAGTTTTATAATATATATAATATACTGATTCACCCCCCCACTCTCAATATATTTTGTGCTTAACATACTAGTTTCTATTCTTCCATCACCTTGGGGTGGTGGGGGGATATCAATGGGGGAATATCATAGAGGCATGGATTACACATAGTTACAATTATAGATATAGTTGGGGCATATAATAGAGAAATGGATTCCACAAATTCATATTTTTAAAAATATGGTGGGGGCATATATTTGAAACATATTCTCCACACTCGGTATTTAGTATACCAAAATTAAAGTAGGGGTATATATTTGAAACATGTTATCCACATTGGCACTAATATCAATTTTATTATTTCTCTATATATAGTAGGGTAATTTTATGGAATCATGTTACGCACACTTGTTCCAATTACAAAATTGGATAGAACACATAGTTATATGGTTCAGATACATATTTGTGATAGAATTATATACATTGGTGTTATTTTTGCACATAGTTTCAACATGAGACATACCTAAGTTACATATGCTATGTAATTTACACCAAATATTATAAAATAATTTTTTTGAATGATTTATAACACTTTTAGAGATTGTCACTACCCACTAATTGGAATTTTATGAACTATATTGAGCATATCTACTGTAATAATTGGTTTACTTTTTGTTATGGTTGAGATGATTAAATCACTCCATATTATGATGTTTTTAGGCTGGACTTGATTATATTATCTGTCCTCACTAGTTTTATAGTGTGATATAACTTGGTTCACTCACACTCACTAGGTCATAATATGATTACATTACATGATTGAGCTAGTCTCAACTTCTAGGTGGGAATTCATATTTTTTCCAAGGTTGGGGGATTGTTCCCTCCTATATCTCTCTTTATCTCTATCTCATTAGATATATTCACTTTTTAGATTTATGTATTTTTCCTAATATCAATTATAGTGATTCATAATGATACATATTTCAAATAAAATTTCCAAAAGGTAAGACAGTTGCATCGATACATATGTACTCCTAAACCTTGCTCTCTTTAAATTTAAATCATTTCAATAATTTTAAATTCATATTATATTCACTGAGTATATATTATAACATGATCTTGGTTGTATGTTAGTCACCAATAAATCACTCAAGTTGGACTTAATCAAATATAAGGTGTGTTATACACACCTAGGTATGCAATCCTTTCCTTTAAACTAGCAATTTAATTACTATATTAAAGGGTGAGGAAAATGTAGACACTATTTATGAATTATATAACACCTTAGTATTTTACACTTAGAATAATCTTACCTTGGTTTTAACTCTTAGTTCTAGACCTTTCCTACTATTGTAAGTCTCACATATACTCTTTGTTTTACCCCTAAGCCTATATCTTAGTCTAACAAGTCTTGTGTTGATGACCCATGCCCTATATCTTTCCAAAAATTCTTAAAACATAATTATCTTATGCCTATGAATGTTTTGAACCTGTACCTATTTTCTTATTCCTTGGACACTTATGTTTTAGGCATACACCTATATTGACACAATTGTCCTTCTTCAATGCAAGTGTTTAGTTTCCAAAAATTTAGCTAATTATATATATATATATATATATATATATATATATATATATATATGTATATATATATATATATGTATATATATATATATATGTATATATATATATATATATGTATATATATATATATGTATATATATATATATATATATATATGTATATATATATATATATATATATGTATATATATATATATATATATATATATATATATATATATGTATATATATATACATATATATATATATATATATATATATATATACATATATATATATATACATATATATATATATATATTTATATATAAATGGTCTATGTAAGTGATATTATATGATTTATTCTCCAAATGGATTTTTATAAGTATAAGATCAACCCTTAATTATTCCTCAACTAGAAACTTCTTTCCAACTCAACATGCAACTTACTAAAACCCTTCAATCAAGCATTCAAGTGAGCCTACCTATCATATTTTCTCATATATTCATATTATTCATAGGGATAACATATATAGAATAATAAAGTACTAAAGGTTCAGCTTAAGAGATATATTTTTCAAGTTACATGCTAGGTCATTGTTATACTTGTTTATCACACATTGCATGATTGACACACAAGCTAACGTGTAGGAGAGAAATACATAATTTTGAGGCCCTATTAAAATTATTTTATATGTTGGAAGTGTGCATTGATATAGGTGTCTTTTGGGTACCCCGACACCATTTTCCCATTAACCCATTTTCCCCCATAGCAACTATGATTATGAATAAATAAATTTTTGTTATTTAATAAGGAGTGATGGTCCATGACCTAGTATAAATTAATCAAAGTGAAGGCAATGAAAAACCCTGAAGCATCTATGTGGTTATATCATATGTCAATAGGTATTCAATATAAGATAACTACATCCAACCAAAAATATAACATCGATGTAAACATCCCATGCTTACATAAGTGTCCATGGCGATAGATGCACTTAATTTAGAATTTCGCACTTAGTCTATAATTCTCTACCAATATTATTTATACATGTTATAGATCTTGATCTATGTAAACATTAGAACCACTGAGTATCTTATTTCATTGTCATTACAATATTTAACATAGTTTTAGTTTTCATTCTTAGCATATCTTAGTATAATAAATTCATTATATGTTATATCTAAGTTTTGTAATTAATTGGCCTACTATAAATATGTTTATCACCCTTGTTCTTATTTATTTATATATCTTTAACCCTATCTATCCCAAAAGGATCCACATATAATTTAGGATTACAGAAGGTCAATGAATAATTCATAAATTTTTTATTTTGTTTTTTGTTTTCCTTCACTTCATGTGTTGATCATTTTTCAACATAAAATACTTGCATCTCTCTCTATAAGATGTCTATTTATCAATTTTACTCATCATCAAGTCAAATTGGCCTATTGACTCTAGGTTATTAGCCAAATATGTACGATATGTCTTGGTCAAACTAGTGTCCCTCATTTTCTTAATTGTCACTTCAATTTATTTTTTTTCTCGACTATGTGTGCATTAAAATCCCCCTGACTACTTGGGTGGTCTTATGGAATCGTAGGAAGGATAGGAGGGTTAAGAGAGTTAGAAGGGTGTTGTCTTACACTTGAGTGTGTTTTTTAAATAAAAAATTTGTTTTAACAAAAAAATAGTGCAAGTAAAAAATAATTGATAATGTTTCATGTTAATAAGTATGAATTTTTCTTTCTTACCTCCCCTAGATGGTTCCATGAATGGTTTTTTAATCTAATTAGAAATGGTGATGTGTTTTCTTTTCTTGGCAGTAAAACACAAATGTGGATCCATGCTTGAGGGAAGAGAAAAGATGAAAGATAGATTGAAATGGTTTATTTGGAATTTAGACACTATTTTATGACTCATATGCTATGTTATAATAAATTGTACACATTATTACAACATAACAAAATACATACACATTATAATGCATATGCATTATGGATTGATAACTACCAAGCCTAGTTTTGAACAAGATATATGTGTTATTACTATAGCATATATGTGTTTATGAAAAGAAATCAATGGAATTATCCCCCAAATCTATACACTTACCGTGAGGTTGAACATTTAATGTTTTAAGTAAAGTCAAAGATTAAAAAGTTGTATCAGTCTAGATGTGCTCACTAATCAGAATAAATTACATTATCTTATATGTATGGAATGATTATATTAGTTTGTGTTTTCATGGCCCACGTATTGGTATAATATCCCTAAAAATTATTTAGGATTGACATTCATCATATCTCTAACATCTTATTCATTTTTATTTATCTCATTACCCTTTGGACTTGAATTTGCACATATAATCTCTTCATTCCGATCTTGGGATTTATTATTTTCCAAGTAAGATTCTACAATACTATCATTTTTCTTTTTAAAAATGTTTTCCTATATACCACATCCAATTTATTAGTTTAGGTAGATTTAATATTTGCTTCCTTAAGGGAAGAGACATCAATTCCATCCACATGTTGTAGTTTTTTAGGAGTAATTTTTTGAAGTGGCTCCTTAGTTAAGTCTTTGTTTGTATTATCAACCCATATCAAATTGAAATTTATTATTACATATTATGTAAAGGGGATTTAATTGATCAGTATTTCATCATTCTCAACACCTCTTTCACTATTTTATCCCAATAACCTAGGTATAATGAAAGGATGGTTATTGGATGAATTAGATATATCTTGATATTGTTATAAATAAGTTAATTCATTCAACCTAATATATTCTCTTGATTAATTTATATTATACACAATATTTAGAGATGGGATTTTCCTTTAATTTTATTGGTTTCCTAGAACCAATGGAGATCCTTATTGGAGGGATTTTTTATTTACATTTGAATCCTCAATATTTTTAAAGGATCTTTTACTATTGCATTTTCAATTAGTATATCACCTATCTCTTCTTATGTCAGGATATCACCTGTATGTTTGTTTTCTCCTCTCTTTAACCTCCTCCTTTTCTATCCTTGTATACATACCTCTTACACATTAGAAACTTCCTATGAATTAATTTATGAAAACACTATAATGGTTTTAGGGATATATTGGTCCTAGGTATAAGGTCCTACTTGTAGTCGATAAACTATCACCACCTACATTTTGGAAGATGTACCTATGATAATTCTCAATGATTCTATAGTCTAAGGCCTTAGCATGAAATATTTTGATGAATTTTTAGAAACATCCATCAATATGTATTAGGTTCCTCTTATTTATTTAATTTCCTGCCCTACACAATCAATGGACTAGCCTTTTGAACCACCTCTAATTTCTCCTTGGGAAAGACATCCAATAATCTATAATAATTATTCTTGAAACATTAATTTACAAAGCATCAAGCTTTATTTGTTTTAGTTGGGCCTTTATTAATTTTGTCCTTTATTCCTTTCCTTGAACTTGATTCCTTGACCCCTTCTTTGTCATGTTAGAAGTATTATGTTCCCTTGGGCCTTATTATTTTTAATCCTCTTTTCTTTGGCTTTCATTTGGTTATTTGAACACTTTTTTGTGCCACTTAGAAGTTTTTTTGAACTTGGGTATTATTTAATTTCCTCCTCTCTTCCCTCCCTTACAATACCTTCTTCTTATTAGAGGTACAATCACTGAGAGGGGAGGGGGGGAGGGTGAATCAATGATGCAAGATAATCCAATTAAATTTACAACTCTCAAACATTTAACATACATCAATTTGATCAAGCAACATAAACATGAAAGCACATACATCCAAGGCATACATAAGGGAATGTCACATGAGCACAACATATATGTTGAAAACCATCTTGGTGGATAAAACCACTAAAACCTATAATATGGACTACCATGTTATAAAATAATATCTAATATTTATACCAACATTAACTGATCAAGGAACACGCACCCCTAAATTTAGTCAAGTACCAACTTGACCTTTAGCTAGCTCCAACTACAAAGGAGGATATAACCCCTTATGCAACCAAACACCAAATCAACTATATTTGATCTAATATCCACCTCTAATTTTATTTCAAACACACTTTATTAATAAATCCTCTTTCTTACACTCTTCACACCTCAATCTCTCTTCAAATAGCCTCTAGGGCTTCCTCGCTCAATCTTTCTCTTCTAGGTTTATTAGGTCTAATGATCTATGTGTTCACCTTCATCACCTTAATCAGATAAGCATGTCTGATCTTATTTAGTCTATGATGGTCTTCAATGACCTATACCTTCTCTTTCAAAGGTTTTCTTCTTCACTTTAATCCACACACCCATATCTAATATAATTAGTCCAATTATGCCTTGTATTTTTACCACTCTCTTCCTTTAACCCATCTTGGTTGGCTAAGATGATTTACATATTTAAAACACCTTTAACATAGGTCTATACACATTTTAAATGTGAGAACCACACTCTTCCTTGTTCCGTCATCACCTCATTAACCCCAAACCACCATTAGGTCTTGGTGAGACAACACAATTAGGCCTTTATACTCATACATTATATGTGATACTACTTGGACCACCTTCATCCATTAAAAATGCATTAAAAACATAAAAATTATCTCCAATTTCCCATTTCTCACTCCCTTATGGTTTCATGCGACTTGGAATACCAACTCAACACTCAAACCTACCAATTAGGTCTCCTTACTCTTCAGGTCTTTATATACAGAAAACATAGTATCAAACTTATGAAGCAAACACTTAAGTATTTCACATATCCATATGATTATATCACATGGGTTAGCTCTTTATGAAGTCTTAAAAACTTGTATGTTATTTATACACTTCAACACAAGATATAAGCACTTAAATCAACTCTCACAAAATGATCACTCAAATTGTTCACACAGAGTCAACATACAATCATACTATTTTTACTCTCCATATCTAATTAGGGAAAAATATGACAAAAATGACTTTTTATAAGCATTAGAGACTTATATAACATATCCATACTCATTTTACTCCTTAAATCTACTAAAAACACCTTCAATTAACTCATATAATATGGTCACTCAATCGTCTAGTAGATTCAACAAACATAGTCAACTTATAAGCAATTGTTCATATTGAAGATGGATTGGTCAAACCTCATAAATACACACAAGTATTATTAATGTAATATAAAACACTATAAAATAGTTATTCAATCTTGAAACATCAATATACTATCAATAACAACTCAATTATCCTTCTCAGGTCACTTGTAGAACATGGTCAAACATAGTCAACTTTGGAGCTCAATATCTTTGACTGTATGAACATTTAAAACTTATAACTAATGTATATAGATTTTCCATAGAGTATTTTAAAAATTTTATTTTTAAACCCTCATTAAATTCATGTTGGATAAAAATATATAGCTCAAAAAATGTAGACTACTTTTACTTCATTAATTTGAATATTCAAATTCCAACGATCACTGAGCAAATGTTAAAATTTGGACACTTTGTTATCATCTTATGATCCATGTAAACTATGAATAAATAAACATAATAAATCTTTGTGGACTATCCTAGTCTTTATCTTGAATCACTCACCATTGATCATTGATCTATGCTTCCACAAGCATACCACTTTATGTCCCCATGTACCTTCTACGCACATTGACTAGTTGACTCTAATGAACTTCCACCACTTGGTAACCTCGCAAATATTATGAGTATTCCTTGACATATTAAATAAATATTCACCTTTGGATCACTATTTAAAATATCATGTGCTCTTTTGGATCCTTATTTAGTCATATTAAATGCCCACTGTTAGATCTAATTAAATGCTCACTGTTAGATCTATCTAGACTGTTTGACCCTAGACATCAATGGAGTTAAACTTGACAGTCTATATTCAATCATAATATACTAGATAAAATTTTAAGGTTTATATACTGAACTATTAAAAACTTCAAGACTCAAAATATTCAAGGTACCTTCTTGGCACTATAGACATCTCCATGAAAACCTTTGACCGCTATTGACTTTTTGAGTACCCGTGTTAAATGCACAAACTTGCTCGATCACTCATATATCTATGATGTCCAATGATGGTCTATATTGTTTTAAGATATAATATTCATGTTTTTAATTCCAAAATATCAAATGACACATTAAAAATTCATCAAGACATCTATGGATACCTCACAACCTCTTCTTTGTTCTTACTGATCTACACATATGCCATATATTCTCCAAGATATCAATCTAATCACTTTTTAATTAATTAAATATAAATCATGATTTATTTTAAATCAATGAAAACCTAACATAAATGACCATGCTCAACAATCTCCCCATTTGTGGTTGATGGCAAAACATTCTTAGAATGACTTCTTTCTCATTTGAACTCCATTATAATATTTCTCCTGCTTCGACATTAATGACAAAGGATATCTTCCTCAATATTCCAATATTTATTCCTTAACATCATGTATGTATTAAAATACTATTTAAGATTCTAAATATTATTAAAAACTTTCAAGAATACGAATCAATTTCTCCCCTTTAACATGCACCAATTTGAACATGGACTTTTCTGACCCTTGGACCTGATAAACTACTCACAGAGCTTATAAATATCCCCTATCATCAATATCCATCTCATGTAATCTATTCTTTGACATACATCAATATAAATTTGGGATTGTTTGATCCTTGAACCTATCTATCTATAGAAGTCACAATCTCTCTTTGCTCATTCATGAAGATTCAATACCTTGTCAAAACACATATCTTTGTTTGATCAATTCATCATATAAATATTCTTTAAATCTCTAATTTTGAATACATCTTCACGCTTCTATCATGACTAAATCATATTCACATATGCACCCCCTTAAATCATGCATATCTTCTTCAAGCCACTCAAGCTAACTGAGTTAGATCCCCCTTAGTTCATGGTTTAAACTAATTTTAATCTATAGAAATATGAGACCTTTTTCATGATATAAAAGATATGATTTCACATTCTACTCATACTCTATATCAACCCTATCTCTAGTCTTCATTATTTGATCAATCGATTTAAGAAATTGACATGATCTTACCTTTAGGATCAAAAACCTTGAACACACCTTGAGAACATTTGAACAAGATCAACATACCTTTCTATGAAATATAATATCTTGATAACTCACCATATTTGATCAAACACTTTGAAACCTCCATTATTTGCCTACATACCTTTAGAACCAACATCTTCATTCTTCACCATTTGAACAACTAGACCATCATTTAGAATTGATAAAAAAAATTGACTATAGGATTACTATTTCTAAAAATATCTTATCAGGTCCTTCCATAGTAAAAAAACACATCTTATTTTGGCCTTTCTTGCATTAAACATCAACCAAATCTCAACTAGCATCCACCATGATTCCTCTTGATGTTAGGTGTCTCCCTAAATCCTATATAGAGACACCCTAACCCATAATATCCTAGAACAATATGAATCTAGGAGTTACCCTTAACTCTTCATATTTCTTCTCCTCCTTGGTCATATAATACTAATAGTTATTATTCTTATTCTTAGGCTTAAGAGAAGTAACATGCTCATCCACTAAAATAATTTCATTTTATTCTAAGATAACATATAGAGATAACAGAGATTCATGAGATACCTTATCAACTGAAGAAAAAACCTCATTAATGGGCAATGAAAACTGATGCTCTTTGCATGAAACTTGTTCAATAACAACAAGATGCTCTCTTGGATCCATTCTTACCTCATAACTAGCCTTAATTAGCACATTGGTCTTTTCCTTGAGCTTGAATTGAACTAACTTTTGATTTTCTTTTTTTATATGGATAGATGACACATTATATTGGCATTCCTAGAACTTCTTCATAACTTATTCCTCTTTTGCTTTAGTATGTAGTCCACCTTGATCTTTCAGATCAACTGAATTAGTTTTCTTGGTCTTCACTTAGGATTTTATACCAAGGATTGACATTTATTGAGAGTACAAGGATGTCTATGTTCCTTATTATTTGAGAGATTTCTTGTACAATATCTTTCAATATGACCAAATTGAAGACAACTGAAACAAATAACATCTTTCATACCTTTTGCCTAATGTATATTATGAGTCTCATTAAACATACCATCTTGTCTCATAGATTTGTTATGCTCAAGCTTGACTTTCTTAGGTTTCCATACCTGGGTTAGTATTTTCTCACGCATTCTAGGGAATAATCTAATAATATGTCCCATGTCATGATAATTATAGTAGATTATATTATCCATACCTCATTCTAACCACATGATCTTCTTTATATAGTTTCTTACCTTATGACTAAACTTGTGATAAGCATAACAATGAACAATAACATATATTTCATACCTCATGGCACTTAGATGCCTAATGGATTTTTTCTTGTTGATCTTGTTGCTTGCATCCTTCTCATCTTGAGCTCACCTTTCTTTCTATTTCTTAGTCTTATTTACCTTGACAACAAATTACTCATGTTGATCCTTCAATGCATATATCCTGGTCTTCAATTGAATTCTCTCATCCTCTTTACCTCTCATAATTGAACTTAAAACCTCTAACTAAATTCTAGGAACTTGGATAGACCCCTCATCCTTCATAGCTTCTTTATCCATGTCATCCTTTAATCTACATGCTTGATCTTCAATGATCTTTATAGAATCAATATTGGAATTCAACTCATAATGCTCACCTTGATTTTAACTCAACTTGGCATTTGTCTCTTCTAATTGAGTTTTGAGATGTCTACATTCTCCCTCTTTTGAACTCAAATAAGTCTTTGTAACTGTTAATTGATCCTCAATGTCCTGCATGGTCATCTTGTCTTCTTTGAATATTTAACTTAATCTCTCAAACTTGGTTTGAAGGTGATTTATGTTTTCACTATGTTTCATGAACTTTTCATTAAGATCCTTACGTTTTATCTCATGTTCATCATCATTGGAATTAAAATTACTCTTCGCAATCTCAATACGTCTAATCTATTCTTCAAGACTTTTGACTATTGATCTCAACTCAATATTTTATTTCTTCAATTGCTTAGCCATCTTTGTACCTTAGATCACCTTCAAGTGGTTAAACTTGCATAGAAGGTCCAAATATAATACCAATTTTTAGAGGTACAATAATTAATATGAGGGATGAATTAGTGATGCAAGATAATCCAATTCAATTTCCAACTCTTAAACATTTATCATACATCAACTTGATCAAGAAACATAAACATGAAATAACGTACATCCAATGCATACATAAGATCATATACCACATGAATACAACATATATTTTGGAAACACTCTTAGGGGATAAAACCCACTAGACCATAAAAGATTAAATATAGTCCTATAAAACAAGATCCAATATTTATACCAGCACTAACTGATCAAGGAGTACCCACCATTCAATTTAGTCAAGCACCCTCTTGCCCTTTAGCTATCTCCAACTAGAAAGGATGATACAACCCCCTAAAGCACCAAACACCAACTCAAATACCTCTGACCTAATCTCCATCTCTGATGTAATGTCAAACATAGTTGATGATGGAATCCTCTTTCTTCCACTCTTCACCCCTCAATCTCTCTTCAAAAAGCCCTTAGGGCTTCCTCACTCAATCTACATCTTCTAGGTTTATTACGTCTAATGACCTATGTGTTTAACTTCATTAATTTTATCGAATAAGTATGTATTATATTATTCACTCTCTGATGTTCTTCAATGACCTATACATTCTTTTTGAAAGGTTCTCTTCTTCTTTTGAATCCACACACCCATAACTAGCACAATTAATCCAATTATGACTTGTATTTATACCAATCTCTTCCTTTAGACCATCTTGGTAAACCAAGATGATTTAAATATTTAAAAAAATATATTTAACATAGGTTCATATATACATTACATGTGAGAAACAAACTATTCATTTTTTGGTTATTACCTCATTATCCCCAAACCACCATTAGGTCTTGGTGAGAGCTAAAACAATTAGGCTTTCATACTCATACATTATATGTGAGACTATTTGGACCACCTTTATATATACATATATTTACGATTAGATCACATGGGTGAAATATTTATGACCTACAAAACACCTCTATATACTTTATACACTTCAACACAAATTATAATCACTTAAATCAACTCTCACAAAATGATCACTCATATTGGTCACACATAGTCAACATACAATCATACTATTTTTACTATCCATATCTTATTAGGGGTAAAATATGAAAAAAAAAATCCTTATAATATTACTTATAGAATTATATGAAATATCCATACTCATTTACTTCCTTAACTCTACTCAAAACACCTTCAACTTGCTCTTGCAACATGGTCACTCAATCTGCCATTGCATTCAACATACACAGTCAACATCTACGCAATTGTTTATACCAAATATGGATTGTTAAAACCTAAATAATCCATATATATTTTATTAATGTAGTATAAAAAACTTTTAAATATTTATTTAATCTTGAAACATCAAAATGTTACCAATAATAACTCAATTATCCTTCTCAGGTCACTTGTAGAACATGGTCAAACACACAGTCAACTTTAGAGCTAAGTATAATTGACTCTAAAAATATTCAAAAATTAGAAAAAATTTATATATATTTTCCTTTGAGTCCTTTATAGCTTTAATTTTTACATCATCATGAAATTCATCTTGGATCAAATGATATAGCTCAAAAACTGTAGACTGGTTTTCCCTCATTAATTTAAATATTCAAATTCCAACGGTCACTGAGAAAATGTTAAACTTCAGACACTTTGTTATCATCTCATGCACCCTATAAAATATGAAAAAATACACAAAATTTATTTCTTCAGAGTATCATTGTCTTTATCTTGCATCACTAACCATTGGCCATTTATCTATGCTTCCAAGATCATGCCACTTGGTAGTCCCACATGCCCTTTGACTAGTTGACTAGTTGACTCCAATGAACTTCCACCACTTGGCTACCTCACACATATTCTAAGAATTATTTGACATATTTTCTAAATAAAAACCATTATATCATTATTTAGTTATATTAAACACTCATCGCTATATTTTTATTTGATTAAATGCTCATGGTTATATCTGTCTAGACTATATGACCCTGAGCTTTAACGTAGTTAAAATTGATGGTCTCTAGTCCATCACAGTCTACTAGATAAAATTATAAGTTTTATATATTGAACTATAAAACACTTCAAGACTCAAAATATTTAGGGTACCTTCTTGTCACTATAAACATCTCCATGAAAACCTTTGACTACTGTTGACTTTTTGAGTACCTATATTAAATGCACAAAATTTCTAGATCACTCATATATTAATGATGTGAAGTGATATAGTTTCTTATATTAATCTATAATATGTATTTTTCTCATTCCAAAATATAAAATGACATACCAAAACCTCATTAAGACATCTATGGATGCCTCACAACCTCTTATTTATTCTTACTAATCTACACATATGCCATATATTCTCCAAGATATTAGTCTGATCACTTTGTCATTAATTCACTATCAATCATGCTCTCTTTTACATCAATGACAACCTGAAATTAATGACCATTATCAACACTTTCTCTCCCCCTTTTTTGGGCCTCTTAAATCTTTTTGTTGTACTTGGGCCTTCTTAACTTGCTTTTATCTTTAATTCATTTTAATTTCTTCCTTACACCCCTTTTTGTGTTTCTTATAGGTATTTAACTCCTTACAGCATCTTTTATATGATTTATTATTTTATTCCCTATCCCTTTATACCCTAGGGTATCTTTTATAAAGTGGGTCTACCTTCAGCCCATCAAGATTAAATTGTTTCCATGCTAATTCTTTCAACATCAAATCCTAATCAAGTATACATGATAATGAAATTAGGTCTTCTACCATATGTTCCTTAGCTATAACATAATTTTTATGGAGAATATAATTTTCATGCGTATAAGGTGAATACTTATCAATAAAAATTTGTCTAAGTATAGGGTTTTAGGGAATTAATCCCCTAGTCTCTAGCATTTAGAGTGTTAATATGGTTTGTGCCCTCTTCTAATCCACATAAATTTTTTATTCCATAAAAAAATAATTTTTGAATATATATTTAGGATGATAATTGGGTAAAAAATTCAATATAACATTTAGGGTCTTATATTTAATAAATAAAAGAACAACTAGTAAAAATTATACTAAAATTTTTATATAACATCGTAGTTCAAAAATTATTTCTTTAGGTTCTATTATTTCTACAACAAAGTATTCTAGATAGATTACTTTGGTATTTAAGATAACCATTTGATGTGATATGGTGATCACTCTTTTTGGTACTCCATACAATATTTGCTTGTGTGCAAAAAATGCTCTCTTGTATGCTCATAAATATTTATTACATTATTATCTTTAATATAACATGATAAAACTTCTCTCACCCCTAAATACCATTTTAATATATTCTTAACTTCTTTTATGATGGGTGATAACCTCTTCACATGATAATAATTACTATTATCTTCTTCACTTATCATTTTTGTTACCCTAAATAGGGTTTTATAATTAATAGGAATGAAAGGAATTTTTGATAAGCTAACACTTACCGTCTACTATTCTAGATAAGACCATTTTTACAAATTCCTTCATAAACATGTAGAATGGAAAGTTGAGTAGCTTCACACATTGGATCTCCTCCATTAATTTGTATTTTTCAACAATAATTTCTATGCATTGTTATGGTCTTGAATTGTCCAAAAATATCTATAACCCAATGGGCCACAATCATTGGGCTATACAACTATGATGAATGTTTCTATCCTAAAAGATAAATTTTATTCATTGCTCATCTCTACGTACTACATGTTAAATTGAATCTCAATGCTTTATATGTTATTTATAAAATTGAACATTGTGCATCTTTTCTAATAAGGAATCCAATATACCTCTATCATTAATTCCATTTTCCTCAATTTTCAACTCTTCTCCTATGTTATGAATTTATCCCTCCTTTCTTTTGAAAAAAATATGGATTAAATGTTCAACTTTTACATTCATTTTTTACTTGTTTTAAGCTATAATTTATTGATTCTTTACTCATTATCACATGTCCTATTTTATATTTCTATTTACCTTTATACATACTACATTTTTTCTCATGTTTTGATCACTTGACATTTTTTGTTTCTATTTTACTTTTATGTAGATATATTTCCTTATGTATAATTTTTCCTCAATATTGAGCCTTTTATTTTGTGGTGGTGCTTTTTTATTTCTTTACACATATATTTTATTTATTACTTTCCTTTATTTATTGTCACACAAAAAGTGTATTCATAATGGTGATCTGTTTTGTGACTTGTTAAACAAAACTTAATAATTTTCAATGCAAATGTGATTATTTTATATGATGTAATGCGTTTGTCTATTTTCATACTTTTTAATGTAAATTCAATGGTTTAATTTTCTACACAATACTTTTGTATTCCATATGATGCTATCTTAATGTTATGTGATTCATTTGTATGTCATTCAATGTTATTGTACGCTATACGATCTTTTGTATGCATGCACTAATTTTTAAATATTTTTATGCTTCTCAAATCTTATACTAATATTTTAATGCTTTTAATGATAGCATAACCAAAACCTTAAATATATTAAAATTTGGAAGAAAGACAACAACATATTAAAATATGATAATATTAAAATATTACATAATGGAAAATATAAATAATTTCAATATCATAGGCCTATTTTACTTAAATAGATTGTGTGTCCATTGAATACCATAGAAACGTTATTGATATTTTAGAGGCATAAATTTTAGAATCACCATTCATTGATGATGAGTGGGTTTTTGGAGAAAATTTCAGAGTCAAAGCACCAAAACTCCACTCAACATATTGAATGACACTTTACATTGTGTCAAAGGTGAGTAGATCCAAATGACCTAGGAAACTATAAGTTGATGATCAAGACTTATCCATACCTATAAAATATATGACATATTTCCCTACACCACCTATTTGTATAATGTAAGACTGAAGATGTTGACTCTCATTAGGTTAGGAACTAAGATGGAAACACATTTTCTATCTCTTTTCCTTTTCAATGCTTTTATTTTAACTTCACAACCTTAAAATTACACCTTTAAATAAAATGTTGAGGATTTCTCCATAATTATTTATAAATAATAGGAGTGAGTGGTACTTGTCTAAAAAAATAAGAGATATTTTTAGAATTACCTTAAATACTCAATTTTCAATTTCACTTTATTCTCCATTATTCAAAACACCTTACATCCTTGTCATATAATATAAATTATACCTCATTTTATCAATATCACTCATAATTGGATATATTATGAAAAGTTTTGCATCACATTCTTGAGTCCTCATATAGAATAGGCAAGTGAAATATCACCTTGAGAGGATAGATTAAATTTGTTAAAATATTTTACTAAATTATAAAATTTAGGCAACATTTGAATTTAAATCCATAATTTTTTTTCACTTTTAACACCATCACAAAGGCTAATATTCACATATTTCCCAACCAAAAAAATCTTGTTCGAGCAATATTTTCCACCAATGTTAATTATTTTTTGTGGGGTCCTCAAAATTTTCCCTAATTACCATTATACATCCAATAATAATTATATTTATGGTTAAAAAATATTTAAATTGTATATCCAATAAAAAAATGATTTAAGGTTTAAGAAAAATTTCATTATACATCAATGAATAATTTACTTTTGAGGAAAATAAACCAATCACAAATTTTGTAATTGTTAAATTCGAAGAATTGTCATGATCATCTACCATAGATGAGGGTGATTGATTATTGGTTTAAAATAAATATTATGCAAACATTTTATAGTGCTTAATTTAAATATTTATAAGCTTTGACAAGAAGAAATAGGATTGTGTGTAGATCTAGATAATAACTTATATAGAAAATTAACTTGTTTTTATGGATGTTTATTGATATAAAGTTACATTATATATAGGGATGTTTAATTTTGAAAATAATATTTCATTGGGATTGAAAATATCTTTAATGCAATGGTGCAATAAAAGGGGGGTCGAGGAGGAGAGGAGGCAAGTAGAATAGTTAGTTTTAAATTGAGAAAGGGGCTAGATGAAGAAAATTATATAAAATGATATGAAATAAATTAAAGCATAAAAAGAAGGAAATGAAAGGATAGAGAGGGAGAGTTCCACCATAATAAAAGAGGAAGAGAATTGCAAATCAAAAGAAAGAGTGACAAAAAAGGGAAAGAAGAGTTAAAATAGTTGGAAAAGAAAAATTAAGTCTAAAATATTATTGAAAGATAAATTACGAAAAGTGTATCCTTAAAATAATAATTAAAATCATAATAATATGTCTCACTCATAAAAAAAAAATTGATAAAAAAATAAAAAGATACTTAATAAACAATGTCTATTTTTGGTAAATACACAAATACAAAAAAAATAAAATAAAACTCAAACATTCATTTTAATTAATTTTTTAACAATTAAACTCAAATTATCATTTTGTGACCTTTGATAGTTTAATGTTTCCAAACTAGAAGAAAATTACAAGGGCATTGTTTTATGCTTTTAGTGTAATGATAATTTCCTTAGGGTGACATGATAAAAAGAGTAATAGGATAATAAAAAAGAGTAGTTAAGGATAAAAAAGGGATATAATATTTAGGCTAGGATTTAAAAAAAAGGTGACAAAGGTACTAGCCACACAGACATGAATATACCATTATTAAGAATTATTTAGATTCCTCTGGACAAAGATAAAATAGAGATGTAAGCTCATAAAAAAAGATGTGAAAATCATAAAAGGGGCACAAAAGAAGTAAATACATCATAAATACCATGTAAGTGCCTACAAGTGGTTAAGGTTTCTAATAAAATAGGCGGAGAAGGTTGTAATATACAAATTAGGGGTAATATTTCAAAGCCTATGAACGCATATGTTTTGAACATGTTTCACAAAGTTACCCCTTTACAGGATAAGAGACTAAAATGAATATGTATACTATTAGGACATATGTTTTTATAAATAACTTTCTAACCATGACCTAAATATCTTGAGAAATCAACGACCCATACTTGTCTAGTTTGGCAAGCATGTTGATAAGAGTCCCATACATGGGTGATGAATTTTTTTTATTTTATCTCTTTTGCATTGAGCCATGGGAAATGGATTAATTTTAGGTTAAATGCTTATTATAATGTGTGCCAATTACTCATGGTTCAATTTTAATTTATTTGTATTTTAATAATTTGAGTAGTTGATAATATTATATGGTTTTCATATTAGATAAGAGTTTATTCAATTGAGTGTAATCTTTATCTTATTGATAATATGGATGTTGATTCATGTCCATTATCTATGGATAAATATGGGTGTGTGGGTGTATCTATGGTGGGTTCATGGAAATATAATATTTATATTGAAATGGAATATATGGAGATTAACTCCTAAGGTAAATTAAGGATCAATGGAGGTATGAAAAATTCACTTTTTTATTTGGTTATTTTTACTATTGCATATATTGTGTATAATTTAATATAATTTATCATAACATGATGAATATTCAAATAATATAATTATTTTAGGATTATTTCCACTACCATTTCTACTTTGAAGTGTCATACAACTTGATTATAGTGTGTCTCTAAAATCATCTTATGTTGCTTTAATATTAGAACACATAGGTTTCCTAAGTGACATAAAATCACTTTATGGAGATTGTAGTCTTAATTTTTTTTTATTACATTTTTACTCTTGATATATGGTGGCAAAATTAAGATAACTGCCAAAAACATGGACCATTTAGAATATTCATAGCCACATGAATCCAAGAATTTTTTAGTGTTACAATTGGAGGGTGTATACAAATTTTTAAAGACTGATTGAAAATACCTTTCCTCATGCTTGATATTAAGATGAAACTATTAATAGGTAGGTATAACACTTTTGATGGTAATAATCCTATCAATTTACATGGAGTGTTCATGAATTGTAAAGGGTTGTGACCTATATGGGATGTGATATCCATTTTTATAATATAATGCTTCCATTATCTACACACCTAGACAATGAGATAATGTTATTTAACATATGTAAGACATATTTTTACCATATTTGTGAATGTTTCATTATTTTAGGAAACTAGGTTCCTATACTAGGTGAGGTTTACACTAAGTGTATACTATGAAGCATCAGATTCAATATTAAAATAGTGATAAAATATCATTAAGGTAAGGAAAAAATGTTGATTAAAATCTCCATTTTAACTCATCAAAATTGTGTTGTTGTGATGTCTTCCACACAAACTTTTCCTTTTCCCCTAACCTTTAGTTTCATGTATTAGCAACGATGCAAGATTATAACTCCAAGTAAGAATTAATCCTAAATATTGGTTGATCCCAAGAAGGTTTTATGTCATGTAAGTTTTGTTGAGGCTATAAAATCTTTGATGATTCATGTATTTTATAGGCTATCATGTACACCATACTTGTCTATGATCTGTATTATATATTGTACACATTGTCAGAAAAAATAACACTTATCCATCTAGGCATATAACTTATGACTACATAATGTGTCAAGAACATTTTGAACCTATTGTACATTATCTTCCCAAATTTTACAAAAATAATTAATGAATTAATTTATGTAAACAACCAAAAAGGAATCAATGAATGGTCATAATACATCTACCATCATTCAAATAAACTTTAAAAGTTTATTGTTCAAGATGAAGGGCATGACTAATCATTTAAATAGACCTTATTTGGTCTTAAAATTTATTTTCCAATCATCAAATAGCTTTACGGGTATTTTATGGAACCCTAAATTCATATCAATCTTTGTGAAGAACATTTATACCTTGAGATGGTCTAGGAGGTCATCAATATGTGTGAGGGGATACTTATTATTGAAAATGATAGTTTCAAGTTCCATATAGTAATTATAGTTTTGCAACTTCCCATCCTTTTATAGCTGTAACATAATTGGGCTTTCACAGGTGACAAACATGGCATAATATATCCTTATGTTCTCTTCAATTTTGACACTGATTCCCTATAAGCTAGTCTATATAGCAAGGGTGTCCTATGGATAAATTTCATTGTATGTGCTTCCTATCAATGTAGGGGCACATTAGTAGGTGCAGTGAATAATTTTTTTAATATGTTATGACATAACCCTCATGTTGATGATGTATAATTTGATTATCTATTAATATATGTGTGGTTTTGGTGACCTACCAAGTATTCTCTAGCCTAATAAAAGTTATAAAAAACCTTTTTATGTGATGAATCACATGATTACACTAGCCTATAATAATAAATAAAATTTTATTATTAAAATTTATCACATGGTTTATGTAGGATTGCATACCTAACATGATGATGACATTATTGAACTGTAACTAATAGATTCCCTCTCATTTCCTCAAGAGTGAATGCCCAATAAAAATGTCACACACCTCTAACGGTGCCACATCACATAAAACCTCATATTATAATTTATTAATTAAATATGTAATGATTGATTATTTACCAACATTAATATATATGTCTTAGTTCAACCATTTTATGTTGTATTGGTGAGGGTGAGGTGTCATTATAAGATTCATCTTCCATATGTTTTTTATAGAGATAAACAATTCTGACTTTCTCCATCCATGATGAAGTGCAGAGATTTTGGTTACAACCACATTTTTGAATTAAAAAACATTTTTATTATTTGTATTATGATATTATAACATGTCTTATACCAACAATATAATAGGGTTCATAAACCATATTTCACTTACCTATGTCTGTAATATGCAATAATTGTTCACCATCATTTTTTTTATTTTATCAAAACATATACATATTACTCTTAACAATATATTATTTTAGAATGAAATTAATTTATGTTTTACATCATGCTTATATGGTCCTTTTATCTGGGTTTATTTATGGTATTTTTATAGAAATAATTAAGTCCAGAAACCTTGCATTTTGCCTCTCTAATCTATTTCTTATTTCCATACTTGGAGTTGCTTGTATCATTTTATTGAGTTTATTTTCCCAAATGAATTCCCCTTAATATTTGAAATTTTATAATATCTTTTTTGCATCCATATGGGCTAATCCTAACATTTTTTTTGTTATGAATCCCAATTCAATATGGATATATCAATGCAAATCACTCTTATATTTGTTTAATTTTTGCATTTAAAAATACTTGGTGTTGAGTTGTGTTCATAGATAATGGAAGATATTTTTATAGTATTGCACACATTGGTCATTTTTTTTTTCATAGAACTTATCCCTATGTATACTTTTCATCATGGGCATGCCCATTTTTAATAACATCAAAAATTCTCTCTGAAATAGATATTTTATGGTAATACAACTAATATGTACATCTTCCTTAGATTTATCAAGGTGGTTCTCCCATCATTCTCGAACTTCGCATTGAACTTTAAGAAAATATTTATTTTATCTAAATATAAGAAAGTGTTTACATAAAAATATGAATCAAATTTTTAAATACAATTCTCAATGGCCTCTACTTCTATTTTAAATTCAAACATCAAGATATTATTTTTTTTTACCTTAACTGATGTAGACCCTTGGAAAGAACCCATTTATGGAGCTACCAGTGTAATTCTCATCATTTTCTAAAGAATTTGTAGAAATAAACTCATCATTTCAGACCTTTGCTTTGATATATCCTCTTTGAGAATTTTGTTTATCTAGTTCAAGGATTTTTTTCCTTTTCCTACATCTATATTCGGTCACTTGAATCTATTAGGAAGATATTTAAATGGATCTCTTGAATTGAATAAAAATATCCAATAGTATGAAATCATTTTATTGGACATGTAGAATCTAACTCGCTGTAATACTACTAATCTAGACTAAGGATTTAATGCAAGGGAATATACACCAACCACTAGGTATTAGTGTGTTGTAATAAAACCAAACTCTTATATAATAAATCAACACATATTTCTAAGAGTAATAAAGAAATATTTACTTTAAGATAATAAGAGATTTTTAAAAAGAAAGCAATATTGATGGAAGAAATATTAATTGTCTATTTTAAATTAAGATAGGGTAAACCCTATTCATATAGCTAAAGAAAACTAATATTAGTAAACTACTTGATAGGTAAACAGAGCTAACAACATCCACTCAAAATTCTTAGGCATATGAATAAGATATCTATTTGAAGATAATCAAAACTAATAATATCATTTCAACATAAATATTCATGCTAAGAGTATTACCTCTATGAATGAAAGATATACTACCAAACAAATTACTAATAATAGTTAGTCAAGTTGGGCTTCCTATATTTTTCCAATTTATCATTAGCATGGCTTAGTTTTCAAGGGTTAACATTCATCACCATTCAAGTGAACATAATATAGTTCTAAAAATTTCATGATGATGACTTTAAGAGCAAAGCCCTGGTAGCTAGTGGTTTACCACTTATGCATCTTGTCAATGAGCTTAGCAAGTATTCTAAGGACTAAAAGATAAATGAATCTTTTTCAAGTTTATTTTATGAATTAATAGTAATAATATAATTTACAAGTGTAAAGTGTGGTCAAAAAGTCTTTAGCACATAATTTAAAGTGTGAAAAGGTCCTAAATCATGTGTTAGTTCATGAATGAGTTTTAAATGTTATGAAAAGATAATACCTGTGCCCATTCAAATGTTGACTTAGTCATCTTTCCCTCTTATTTTGCCTTCTAAAACCTATTAAAAAATTCTCTAATGTATTAAGTGATTTGGCTGAAACTAAATCTAACCTAAAAGGACCATTTGTTCTCTAACCACACCATAACCAAGAAACAAGCTGATTTTGTTTCAAGTATATTGATCACATTCACACTTATTAAGGCTTATAATACCTATTAAAATGTAATATTGGGTGATAAAAACATTAAAATGGCATTCTATAGGTAGAACTATATTAAATAAAGAATGAAAGCAGTTTAGAGGCTTTTCTAAGAAAGAAAAAGATAAAAATATTTCATTGGTTGGTTCTTAGTGACCATTTCAAATAAAAACAAAAATATAAATTCCATGAAGGATGATAATATAGAGATTCAAGGTCATACAAATTTTTTTTGGAGTCTAGATCCATCACATAGTGAATATAATGCTCTAAAACTTGTCTTAAAGCCAAAACTCACTTTTTAAGGTTTTTTTTTGAAGGAGATTCACATCCAAGCTTCATTGAGATGATGTATGGGATTATAAAAATTAAAAAAACATTTATATATATGTTTAATACCATATCCATTGTGTACAACCTCTAATATATGAATAAAAATATGTTGGTCTTCAAAAAACGTTCTCAAACCATATGAGCATAAAACGATAGTCATAAGAGAGAAAATTGTAGTAGTAAGAAAAAAGTGATTTTGGAAGTTTAGTTATTTATTGATGAAGAAATAATATATATTTAAGAGTAAATATGGAGACCATAAAGTCCCAATTAAAAATAAATTAGGTCTTTAAGGTCTCTATAACTTAAGATTATAAATATAGTAAACATGCTTGTTTGCTTTCTTAGAAATCCTAGGTCCAAAAAAAAATGTCATATCCTAAGTTACAACCATTAAAACCATTTAAAATTGAATAAAATGTGTGGGTAAATATTTTATAAATTTTTTATGTGGTTTTAGGTTTGTACCATTCTTGAGGAGGTAAAAATTCAAAAACATAGGTTTTTAGTCATGTGAAAATTCAGAAAATACACTTGGGAGAGAAAAACGGTTGTATATATTCCAATTAGATAGTTAAAACTTATTAAAACTTGGTGAGAATGTGGAGGGAGGTTTTATTGATGATATACAAGTGTTTTTAATCTTAGTAGATCAATATTTGGGAGTATTTAGATGACTATGTCTTAACATACTCTGTTTTAGAGCTAGATTGAGCTCCTTGAGATTG